>BSUD01000375.1:41734-54651 GCA_033239045.1 Fagopyrum esculentum
TCAGTGGGCGCCGGCGCCATTAGTCGGCGCCCAAATTTTTTTCAAAAAAAATTTCCAAAAAAAAAAAAAATAAATTTTTTTTCTTTTTTTTTTTTAATTTTGGGCGCCGCATATAAAAAAAATTTATTCGGGAAAACTGATTCTTTACTTCAAGGGTTCAAAAAAAATAATAAATTTTGGGCGCCGGCTGATGGCGCCAGCGCCCAGTGTATAAAAAGAAATGGCGCTAGCGCCAGTCGCCGGCATCCAAGTTGAGCGCCGACGCCTTGCGATTGATTTTTGCCCATGTAAATTTAAGCTCCGTGTATATAACACGCCCAAAAAAAAATCTAGCTTTATAACCTAAATGAAATAAAAATAAACCCTTAATAAACAGGCTCTTCCTCTATGTAAATTGACCGAAATCACCCTCATGGAGTCATGGTGGTGTTTTGTTAATTTTGAGATATAATAAATGATTTTTGCAATTTTTTATAGTACTAATCTATGATGCACGGACACGGACACGGGTACGGAAACGGACACGGCGAGAAACGAGGAAGCGGCAATCCTCAAAAGTATAGGAAACGGGGACACGGCGAGTAAAATAATTAATATATTATTTTAAAGATATTGAAATATAGAATTACTATATCATAATGAGATACATATATATGAAAAAAAAATTAATGATATATGAGTTGATAAAAATATTAACATGATGATAAAAATCAAATCGAAACAAAAGCTTATAAACAAACATTTTCTGTCTTACAAAACATAGAAATAAACATATTTAGTTTTATAATCTGAAATAATCATACTTAGTATCAAATTTTAAAGAATGAATCATTCATTTGCAAATCAACAATAACCGAACAACATGATCAACAAAGGAAAATAATAATAAATATTTGTGAATTATAAAAAGTAAAAGAATTAGAATAACATAGTCAACATTCAAAAAATAAAAATTACAAAATAAATTATTGATCAAAGATTCAAAACTAATTTATAAAATCATAAGAAAAATGGAGAGAAGAGTCGGCCGGCGGAACAACATTTCAACATTAGAGCCGGAGAAGAAGATCGGTGTCCTACTTCCGACAACCACAATATCGCAAGTGGTCATGTGGAGCTAGGTTTAGTCGGAAAAAATGGGAATGAAGATAAAATATTACGGTATATAAGTTTTTATTTCGTTGATCATGTCTTGACCGGACACAATCCGCGTCCTCACCGTGTCCTAGACGTGTCCTACCTTGGAAACGTGTCTTGACCGCGTCCGGTCATATTTGACCGTGTTCGAGCCGTGTCCGGTTGTGTCCCCGTTTCCGACACGGCAGGACACGGGACACGTTGCCTTTTAGAAGTGTCCGTGCATCATAGGTACTAATCAATTTTTTTAACTGTATATGCTCATAAAAATATGTTAATAATATGTTTCATTAATATACTCGGTTTGATACTTATTAATTTATTTATAATGATTTTATGAAATTTAAACAGTTAGAATATAAGACCACACTTTAAATATACTTTATGACTTTAAATTACTAACATATACTCATATGATCATACATTACCCTAATCATCCTCTTAAAAGCCTCAAGTGTATGTTCTTTTCCCATATCTGGTATCTGTATATCAGATATCGGTATCGGTATCGGTATCGATATTAGGGATATAGATATGAGATTGATATATCTGATACTCGTGTTTGGTAAGATGGTGAGGTATATCTGATATCAAGAGGGATAAGTGAGAGGGAGAAAAATCTGATACCGGACTATTTGTAAAGGTACCAGAAAATATTAAAAAAAAAAATGATTGATATATGGGTATATCACTTTGATACCCATATACTCAATTACGAAACATGGATATCAAATACGTAATATACATACTCATATTCCATATCAGGATATGAGAAAAGAACATACCCTAAATGTAGCCCTTAAAATTGAAAATTAAAGGCCTTGTTCGGTATAGGTAATTATGCAGATTTTTTGTGGAGTTTTATGATTTTTGAAAACTTTATAAACTCACTAACTAGACCTTTTATAAATATTAATCTATTAAATAAATTTATAGCATAAATATATATAGTAAATGTAACCGGTAAGTCAATTAAAGGGTAAAAATTAAAAGGGTCTAAAAACAAAAAATGAAGAGACATAGAAAAATCTATTTCACTAAATTCTTTTAAGATTAGATATTTTGGGAGATTTGCTATCATATTTTTTTTTCTTTTTATCAGTTTTTGAATAAAAATAGGTAAATAGTTTTGAGTAGATTTTAATTATTTCTTTCACTTTCGACTCTTTTTATTTCAAGGGTCCGTACGCGTCATTAATGTTTGTCCCCTTTTCCTAATTTCATTCTAAAAAATTGGTCACAAATTTTCTCCTTCATTAGATTTTTTATTAATTTAAAAAGCTTTTTATTGTACTAATTAAAAAAAATCTAAAAAGTTTAAATTACCTAAAAATTTAGTTAACTAACGAACAATTTTATGGTATCGAAACTACAGTAAATCAGCTGACATGAGTAGCGTAAAAAATAATAATTATCCGATAGTTGACTTGTTGCTTTCACAGCGGCAAGTGGTCAAACACCAAACATGAAGACGCAGAAATCAAAAGTTTAACTTTAAACAAAGAAATTAGAAATCGAAACAAACAAGTACTCTATATAGTATCCACAGCATCACCACCAGTTAGGCTACAAAACACAAACTATCTGCAAATTAGGGATTCAACCATATAAACCACCATTTTGACTTATTTACGTCTACACATTCATATTTTAACTAGATAAGTATTGTAAATTCAGATAATTCACAATCAACTACGTTGGAATTCAAATCAAACACGCATGAATTCGCTCTTTCTGATGCAAAACACTTGAAAAGAATAAATAGTCTCTCGGTGGAACTCGATCGCTATTTTGACTATGAAGAAGCTGAAAAGAGAAACGGCTACGCAATTACATTAGTTGCACGATGCCCACTTCCCACGAACACTAATTACTCATCAAGAAATGTATAAATAAACAACGATTACTAAATTACTTATTCTAGTTTCGTACATCACCATCAATGGCGATCTTCAAATACTCTTCCATTTTCGCCGTTATATTCACCACTTCCGTCGCACTTAGCTGTTTAATCGCAGGAGCAGATGCAGATACCAAACGGCTCCATATAACGGTGGACGGAACGGGAAAACGTGGGGATTACAAGAGAATACAAGCCGCGGTAGACTCAGTTCCGGCTGGGAACTCGAACCCGGTTTTCATTCGGGTTGAACCAGGAGTTTATCGGGAAAAAGTGATCGTCCCCGCGAACAAGCCCTTCATAACGCTGAGTGGTAGAAAAGCTAACGTAACCGTCATAACGTGGGGAGATAGTGGGGATATTCACCGTTCCCCTACCGTTACCGTCTTCGCTTCGAACTTCGTCGGCCGTTACATCACTTTTCAGGTTAACATAATTACACCACAAATTAAGCGTAGCTTATTATTTATATATCAATTCAACTGATTGATTGATCGTCGCAGAACTCGCACGGAGAAGGATCACAAGCAGTGGCATTGAGAGTAACCGGAGATAAAGCAGCGTTTTATGGCTGCCGGATGTTATCGTATCAAGATACGCTTCTGGATGAATCAGGCAGACACTACTACAAGAACTGCTACATTGAGGGCGCTACTGATTTCATTTTCGGGAATGCTGCTTCTCTATTTGAGGTTTTGATTTTTTTTTTTTTATCAAATCAGGAAATGCTTTAATGATTACCACAATTGATCAATATTTTCCGTCTGTAGAAATGCCATCTGAACTCAATATCGACCGGGAACGGAGCTATAACAGCGCAGCGCAGGGAATCGGCATCGGAAAACACTGGATTCTACTTCATGATGTGCAAAGTAACCGGGGTAGATCGTTGCGTGCTGGGGAGACCATGGGGCGCTTACGCTAGAGTAGTCTTCGCTTACTCTTACATGTCATCTGCGGTTTTGCCTTCTGGATGGAATGACTGGGACAAACCTAAAAGACAAAGGTAATATATTTTATCACTTTAAGTAATTTTTTACAAAATTGAAATATTATTGTGTAATATAGGACGGTGTATTACGGTGAATTCGGCTGTTTCGGACCGGGAGCGAATAGAACGGAAAGGGTTAGTTGGTCACGAAGTCTTTCTCGCGATGAAGTGGAGCTGTTTTCAAGTTTGAAGGTGATTGATGGTACTCAATGGATCGGATAGTTGTCGAAGCAGCCTACTTCATTTGTACGTGTATATGATACATTTTGAAATGATTATGACAGAGTGCTTTATTGTTTATTATACAGTAAACTCAGTAGATTCGACTTCGGATTATACAGTGAAAACATTCCTTCCATTCCCTCATTAAATTATTCGCCAATTTAAACATAGTAATTGTAATATGTTTATAATAAGAATTGATGTATTGGATAAGTTAATCTATATAAGTTTTAGAGGGAATAGGTTGTGAATATTAGCTTATGCTACAGCCTACGGCCCTACAGGTAACTAAATAAAAACTAATGGAATTAAAGCTCTCGTTAAAGTGAGGGTCATAATATATATATATGTAGAGATTGGAGAAGGGAGCGGAGCTAGAGAAACTCACATGTAGTGTAACGTTATTCAACCTCGGCAGAAGATTAAGTCAAATAAATCACGAATATAGAGATCACTAGTACGAGATTAAATGAGTTGGTGCCAACCTTAGATAACGAAAAACCTTCAAGACAACATCCCATTGGACAACTATACTAGACGTCCAACCAAAGGACGATATTTCTCAAGATCATCAAGCAGGGCGGACGAATCCGATTGAAGACCGTGATCAGCACACATCGGAAAATATGCAAATTTACATCCTAGTAGACCGGAATCAACCAGAATGTCAAGGGTATATTTGAGTCATAAACTAGACGGAGTGCGAAAATTTTCAATGTCTAAGAAGAACCAAAGGGGTTCAAAGTCCTCGTGTGAAAGCAAGTACGGAGATACTTAAAATTGTGAATGTTAGCAAGAGAGTGAAGAGACTGACAAAACCCGTATTTCATCCACATAAATTAACATCTCAAAATCTGAAGAGTAATACTTGACCGCTTGAATGTGAAAGAGAGTAATCGGCAAAAGACTGACAAAATAAAGCCCGTATTTTAGAAGGGCATATGTGAACTTGTGGAACCAAATCCGAGCAGTATGGTAGCAGCATGGCAAAGACCATACGATTTGTTAAGGTTCGAAATTCGAGGAGTTTTGTTGCGGCGTTGTCTTATACATATGCAAATGGGCATGCATGATAATGCTATAATATTGTTCCAACTTATCAAAACATCGCTCATAATGGACGTCTTCCAACATTTAGGAGAGAAAAGAGCTATAATAGCAACATAGTGAACTAGACCCTTTTATGAGATTAACTGTTGAGGAATATAAATTAAGCCAAACCACTGATGCTTACTCCTTGGTGTATTGTCTCACTACGAATGCTAATCCGAGGATGAAGAAGGGAATCAGGATTTGTAGGATCTTGACAACGAATTGAGGTGTCTTATCAAGATTGTATTGAGTTTGCTGTGTGACGTAAGCACTTGTAAGAGGGACAGCCGAAACATCAACATGGCCAACATAGTACTCGCTCAGCATCTCTCTTGCACTGTCACTGTGGCCAATATCCTCAAAATCATTTGTTGCATCTTTCCCTGCATATTCCAGGGCATGAATTTGAGTCCTATCAATGAAGCATATATACAATTAAGTATTTGGACTCATTCTGGGATTACAAGGACAGTTTTTTACCAATTGTTGATATCAAAATTTCAGCGCCTCCTGGATGTTCATCCATGAACGGGGTCACGTCATACACCTGACAGCAGAAAAGATGGAGTTTTCGATTATGAATCATATATATGCACCCAACAACAGATGGGAAAATGTCAGCATGACTCAGATACAACTGATTCTTGTCAAAGACTAGTAAATTGAAAATAAAATCTTCCATATATATATAGATGCATCAAACATTACATTGTACATAGTAATCAAAATTTTGTGTAGATGCATTGTACTTATTGAAGGTACACAATTTCAAGTCTTCAAAGGGGAGTGAATGTGCAAAATGGGTTGCTTAAGATGCACAAAAAATCATTTCCAGTATAAGAGAATTCAATTCCTGCATCAAATCTTTGATTTGAACGTCACCAAATTTCTACAGGCAGTTTAACCAAAATGAGGCTAAGATGAAAAAACAAAAAAGACGATCGGGAAAACCAAAGAGCTTTTACACATTTCTACACTAAATGAAAGTTTTCTTGCAAATCCAGCAGCAAAGGACGCAGGTAATCCCCTACATAAGTCAATAATCGAAAAACTAACTAAGAGACATCAATTTTCTGGTCAGAAGAGCAAGTTAGAATTTCGAAAAACCTAAAACGAAGCTAAGAGTAAAACAAGAAGCACAGATCTGACCTTTCCATCGATAATAAGCCAGCAATCCTGGGCTGAATTGTGCTTTGAGACCTCTTCAAGCATAAAAACCTTACGATCCGACGCCATTCCTAAGGGCAAACATGCGATAGATACAAATGACAAAGCAGAGTTAGAGCAAAATTACCAAACTCAAAAGGCAGTAGCTACCGTCAACAGATGAAGCGAAGAGGTGAACCCGAATCTTACGAGAGAGAGGGTTTGTGTTGATCGCACTTAGAACCTTCTACCGAAAAGCTGTGTGGTGGGCACCCGTCTCAACGTCTTATATATACTCAACGACGGCTTCCGTACAAAATATCCCCTCAAGGGGGTCGGATCCTCGCTAGCCTTATATGTTACACGACGCGTGGCCCATTCAAAATAAGTTACGTGTCATCTCAATAAAATATTTATAAATTTTAATAATATAGAAGTTTATGATATTAAAAATAGGATTTATTTTTAATCTTTTGTTATTCTTATTTCTGCAATTTATCCATTGATGTTCACTTGTTCAGTGCTGTGCCTCTATACATAAGGATGTGCCTCTATACATAAGGATGTCCTAAGTTGACAAAATGATAGTATATTGTGATTCATTGAATTTGTGTGGACGCTCCTACGATGAGGTGATTTTGTCTGAAATAAACTAGGATGACCAGAATTTGTTGTCGGCGATAACAATTTAACTGTCTGTGGTTTTGCTTCGGATAATCTGTACGGGTCGTAATCGTTTCCATTGTCCTCTACGTGAGACCTTCTCAAGTTTTGTAATGTGTAGAAATTTGTACGTCAAGTCGATGAAGATATGTAGTAGAGAGATTTGAATTGAATCCAAAGTTGATTCTATAAAAATAAATCACAGTATAGTTCCTGTAAATGAAGATCTTGTATTTGATTTTCATGATAAACTTCATATTCAATTGTATTTATGGTTGATGTGCTTAGTTATCCTTCAGCCATGCTCAGTGACTCACTGATCTTTTTTCAAATTATACAGGATGGTTGATATCAACTCATTGATCTTCATGAAAATAATTGATTTGAATTTCTTGGTAAATACTTGTGACAACTGTTCAAATTATACTTGTGAGCACCGAGCAATCAAGCATCAATGGCACAAATCGCAGAAATTAAGAACATACTCGACAATGATGAATATCAAAGATTGGGGTCATCATTTAAGTTAGGGTTATAAATTGTTTCAAATGAGATCCGAGATAGTTTTGATTTGAAAAGTCTAAATGAATATTTGAATTAAAAAAATGTAGATTGAGGCTATCCAATTCCTCACTTGGGTCGCGGAAACAAAATTGGTCATTAAAAAATATTAAGATTTTTTTTATTTTGGTTTCGGGACTCAAGGTGGAATTGCGGAAGTAAAACCAAAATTGTGGTGTAAAAAAAGATTGAATAAGTGTGAAATGAAGCAGCAGTGAGTAAGGTCCTTCCCAAAATCCAAATACTTAGAGATAAGAACAGAGTTGATGAATTATCCAGAAATAAGGCGCCCGCTCTGATCGACCCGCGTCCCTTCTAGGGAAGCTAATCATCTTCGTCTTCTCCAGCTCTTCTCTTCTCTGGGTACAAATTAACTTGCTTAGGGATCAGAATTTCATTGAGATATGCGCATATACAGACAGACACACTATGTATATATATACGGTACTATATTGTACAGTTGATCAATCTACTGCAAGCTGGCTAAGCAAGATAGAAGGCATGGGCTCTCTAATGTCGGGTTGGAGTTCTCCGGTTCAGGATCCTAAGAAGGGTAATAATCATATACGTACGGAGTATTTAATTTTATTGTTTCTGTTTATTAATTTTTTTTTATTCGATCATTCAGTGAAATACATGAGAAACAGGTCGATGACCAGAGTTGAAATAGATTCATATTGGCAAAGCAAGAAGAAGAGCGAGGAAGATCCTGTCAAAGCAAGAAGTGCTTCTGCAGAGAAGGTGTTTACAAGATCAGCCTCTATGCCTATGGAGCTAACTTCCTCGGCTCCTGATGATCAGTTCATCGCTCAAGATCAGCTCCACGACTTCTTCAAGAAAAGCAGTTGCTGGTGAGTGATCCAACTGGATCCACTTCAGTTATAATTATACGCTCCTAATTTATATGTATAATATATGTAGGTGGATGGCCAGTAACTCGGCGTTTCTCAACGAACCACCGGTTCTGGTTCACGGACCAACACAAAACCGGTTCAACTAGCTCTGCTAAACAGCCTAAACCAGACATCAGAATCGATATCTGAAACAGCGACTAACCGCGACTAAGTTTTCTGCTTTTCTTCTAGTGTATATGTACGTACTAATAATACACTATGAGCACTACAAATCGAAGTTTTGTATATATGTTCTTTTGTGTGCAAGTGTGTGACTTGGGAGTCTGTAATGTACTTTTGTGCGAAGTGTGTGATATGGGAGTCGGAAATTAGACCAGTTTATATCCGGATTTGCGCCCAATAGGTGCGGTTTGGATTTAAGTCAAGTCTGATTATCGGGCGAGTACGTTACTCTACTTATGCTAGTCCGATTTTTCAAACACCTCTAAGTAAATCCTAGGCGTTGTCAATACTTGATTATCTAAACCGATACGAAGTACTAAGTAAAGGTTATATATATTATATGTTCTTTACTCAAATAACAACTTAATTCTAATCCTCGAGTGGACTAAGTTTATTTTCTAGATATTGCATTTTTCATGAAACATATATGTATGATATATGGATTATATTATTTTCATTCCATTTTCGTCTTCGGAGTTGCAACGAAACGGGGCCAAGATTACTCAGTGAGTGAACGTACCGAGAAAATGAAGAGACGTCGATAGTTAAAACTCGAGTTTTCAATATTTGTAATTGATTGAAGTGAGACCCATAATTTGTAAGATATAGCAATTTTTGGTCCATTAAGATTTGAAGCAACTATCGATCCTAATTTTGTTACAAAAGGAATGGCTAGCTCACGTCCACATGCATGTCAACTTAAAAGAGGGATGACTTTGAAGATAAACAATCTATATGGCCTACATTGATTTATCTAGAAACAAGTTAATGATTTCCATGTTCCACCTAAACCCCTAACAAAATTCGCCATTGACTATTATTTATCATTAAGGGCCCGTTTGGTTTTAACTCCGGAATCGGAAGCGGAATGAAAACGAATCTAGTCAATACGTATACCTTTGTTCATTAAAATTTTTGGAATCATTCCTTGTGTTTTGTAGTAATTGGATGAGAGTTTGATTACCTTTGATACCCTATAGGGTAACAAAATGTGAGGAAACAAGTGCATTTTTCATTAAACCATGGGGAATGATTCCATAAAATTTCATGAATATGGATATACATATGGACTAAATTCGTTTCCATCTCGTTTCCGTTTCCGGAGTTAGAACCAAACAGGCCCTAAAAGTATTTGTTTCATGTCGCCCGTCCACACTAACGTATAATTAAAACGGACAAAAAAAAGTGGTACATAATTATGGATGTCCAACTAAATTAGACTAATCACTTTTAATTAGACAATAGTTGATTTATTTAAATTTATTACTCTTTTTTTTTTTGTTAATTGTGGTCCCCCGGACAAAAGGCCAACATTTCATCTAATATATTATACTTGCTCTTAATCAAAATGTCCAAAAAAATATATATATAATTTGTTTAACTTTTAAACTTTCTTTTCTATTTATACAAATTTTCAAAATATCATTCTTACTTATAACAGACATGAGATTATAAAATATGTGAAAAAATTTATATTATGTTTTAGTAAAAGCAAAAATTCGAGTAAATTTTGTGTGTGATATATTCGAAAATTAAGATTCAACGTTATATATCAAGTTAAGAGATTGATGTGTGGATGAATTCGACCGAGAGAATATTGGTTGCAAAAACTTAGAGATGGAGGTGGAAGTTGATGAGTTAATTCGATCTAGATTGATCGATCAAGCTTTGAAGTGAATCGATTGAGTTGATTCTTGAAGAATCCTCGAATATCGATGGGTTTTGAAAGACCTTGTTTTTTTTATAATATCCGATTTTTTTATTTTTTTTGTCAAATAGATTTTACATTTGTTATTTTTATTCTAATTCATTCCCTATTTTATGTTTTTAATTTTTTTTTTATCAAAATCTAACTAAAATTATTTTGTCAAACCTATTTTTAATTCATATTTTTAATCTTATCTTATCATAAAATTTAAATTGTATAAGTAGTTATTTACAAAAATCTTTATTAACTAACATTTGTAAATAAAATAATTGAACTGATTACAAACTTAAATATTTTATTCTAATATATTGAACCTTATATTTAACATATTATAATACTTATTATAAAATTAAATTTAAAAAAAATCCACACAGTAATATACTAGTTGTCTTAATTATTTGATGAAAAATTTTCTTTAATTTATATATTTATATCAATAATTGTTTGGTTGGTAATGATGTTTGAAATTATTAAAGTTGAATACTAGTCGTATAATAAATTGAAAACAAAAAACCTTTTTAGTCACGCATTGCTGGTGCTACCTACCAGGGTAGAAATGTAACTTCATCTCCCAATGTCAAGCATAAAAGTGGAGATAATAATCAGATCAAACTACTCGCTCATCATCCCTCTTTCCTATTTTGATAGTTAACATTCGCTCTGTTCCCACTCCTCTCGGTTTCATCACATTCAAATCCCAATGGCTGAACAGAAAAGTAAGATTCTGGTGATCGGTGGAACCGGCTACATCGGAAAGTTCATTGTGGAAGCAAGCGCTAAGCAGGGACACCCTACCTTCGCTCTTATACGAGAAGCTACTCTCTCTGATCCCGTCAAGGGGAAGCTCATCGACGGCTTCAAGGCCTCCGGTGTCACTATTCTCTTCGTAAGTTCTCATGCTACGTTTTTCTTTCCGATTGCTGATTTATTTCATGCTGTTGATTTTGAGATTAGATGTTAGTTACTGCGTTTATTCGGTGGAATTAGTTCGATTCTTAACTAAATTGATGTTTGGGAATTGTGTGGTAGGGTGATTTATACGATCACGAGAGCTTGGTGAAGGCGATTAAGCAGGTTGATGTTGTGATCTCGACTGTTGGAACCTTCCAGTTGGCTGATCAGACGAAGATCATTTCCGCCATTAAAGAAGCTGGTAATGTCAAGGTCAGTTCTCCGATATCAACTGGAACGAATGACTTATACTGTGAAATCCGTTGTTTATTTTGATATGCTTCTTGGTGATTGTATGAGTAAACTAAAGTTTATAGAATAAATTTTAGTCTCTGTGATTGCGGTATCTTGATCATGTAGCTAGGGTCAACGATAGTAATTCTTTGTTGGTAGGAAACGATGATGAATTCCCTTTTATGGGAGAAAAAAGAATCATGGATAACATCTAACAAATATTTTAGGTGAGATGTAAACCAAGTATATGAGATTGGCCAGCATACCGTTTTCATTGTCTAATGGTTTTCGATAAAACTTTTATGTCTGAGGCGTCGGTCTAGTGAACCTAGCCCGTATTTTAGATTCCTTTGCTCAAATGTCAATTATTTTTGTTCCTCACGTTGTACTTACAATAATAGGGTCAATGATAGTAATTATTGTAACTTATGCTGAATTATTTTTAGTTAAAATATAAACAAATGAAGAGATAAGAGGCCACCAAGATCCTTAGATCTAAACAAGCAAATTAACACTTATTAATCAGTTGGGCCAACACTTCAACAATGAATACAACTAAATGACACTTAAATCTTATAAGTTGGTGCCATTTGTTGAATGATCTTATTGAAGGGGAATGATGTAACCTTATGTGGTTTATGGCTAATGATGGCCAGCAAGTACCAACAACCATGTATAGTGGACAGAAAAATATTATATTAACAACAAGAAAGGGGACGGGACATGTTGGGACCCATTTACGCACAACTCTCAAGAGTTGGTGGGGGGAATGTGGACTTTATATCTACTTCTGATTTGGTATTTAGAGTTGAAAATGACACGAAAACTGTAGTTTCCCTTTTAGCACTGAGAGGAAGATCATTCGATGAGTTAAAAATATTCATTGTCGTTGGATATATCTTTTTACCCATTTTATTTTTAACTGGTTTTTAATATAATTTTATTTATTTATTATTTTTAGTAATATAATTTGAAGGTTTTTTGAAAAGAAAAACACTTTTTATATTTTTATAAAAATAATAATTATACTTTAAACAGTTAAAAAAAATTAAAATGTGGTGTTTATACAAATATTTTTCTAAATTATTTTACTAAAATAAAATTATAACAAGATCTTTTAAAAAAAATAATAAAAATACTTTTAAGTAGAGATATTTTGGTCAAATAATTTATAAATATAACAAGATGAAGAAATTTATGTCATGTTTTAATTGGCCATTAATTTAAGAGTAACAT
>BSUD01000375.1:76751-94610 GCA_033239045.1 Fagopyrum esculentum
AATTTCCTCTTGATATAAAATATATAAATTCTATTTAGATTATATGTTACTAAATATATTTTTTAAAATAATTATATTTTAATTATATTATACTTCCAATACCATTAAGATAAAATAAATAACTTCTATTTTAATTAGATATAATTTTATAAATAGATAATTTTTGTTTAAAAAATATTTTACTTTTATATTAATCACAAAATCTATTCAAATTATACTTTACTTCTATTGTTCTATTGTGCTATATTTTTGTACAAATAAAAACTAAAATAATTTTATTAAATTAAATTAAATTTTAATTATGTTATAACTACATGTTTTATTTAAATTAGATGTACGTAGAATATAATAATAAAATTATGGACGAAAGTGAATGTACTCGAGCTTAGCTTACAAGGGCAATAGTGGGAAAAAAAAATAGAAGAAGGAAGAAACAATAGAGACGCTCCACAGTGACCTCAATTAGCTCCGTATTGCGCGTACTACCCTGCCGCCTCCTATATAAACTAAAATCTCTCGCGATTCGATCCCTACACTCCCTCGGATCGATCAGAATCCGATCTCTCTCACTTCTCATATCTTCCAAATTCTTCAATTTCCCATCCTTTCAAGGGGGATTGAGTTGAGAGAGAATGGTTGCTGAGAGTCTAACCGCCCACAACTCCAACGGATTCGGAATTGAACCGCCGGTAGTGATGGCGACTGCGCCGGAGGAGGATACGGAGGCGGCTCCGGTAATCTTGGGGTTGCAACCAGCTGCCTTGGTAGACCACGTGGCGCGTGTTGATATCTCCTTCCTTGATCGAATCCCTGGCGAGCGTGGCGGCTCTATCCCTGTACAATTTCTCTCCTTTTTCTTCGATCTTGTTTAATTCCTCCCAATTTTGAAACTCGCGCCTTTTTTTCCAAAGCTACTATTACTCGCTGCTTGATTACAAAGTAGGCGTGTGTTTGTGAATGTGGAAATCAAATCGGTGACGAATTTAGGATCCAGATGTATTAGCGGGAAAACGACGCCGTTCGATGGGCATCTAATTAGACGAGATGGGACATATTAATTTGCATGCCAGACTATACGGACCAATTTTGATTAAGCTTTTATTTTGGAAGCTGGGAGCTTTCTTCGTTGTCTTTAGTACGGTTGAAGGCCTCCTCAGTTGTTTTTGTTTATGAATTTGACATGATTTTGGGATCTTCGTTCTTTATGTTTCTGTGACAATCCGACAAGGACCATAAATAGGATGTGGCTTCTAAGTAGGGAGAAGGGACAAAAAGACATTTGATCACTTCAAGGGATGTTATTATTTCTAAATAAGGCAAGTCAGTTCATAATTGTTCTCTCTTTTGGGTTTTAGGTTACAAGAGAGGACCTTGAGCCTATATTGGATGAGTTGAGAACCCACATTATGTCAACCCCAGAAGAGACGTGTCAAGTGAGGACTATTGCTGGCGGGAGTGTGGCCAATACGATTCGAGGCCTTTCTGTTGGCTTTGGAGTGAAAAGTGGGCTAATTGGGGCATATGGAGATGATGAACAAGGCCAATTTTTCGTAAGTGGCATGAGTTCAAGTGGTGTAAATTTGTCGAGATTAAGGCCGAAGAAGGGACCTACAGCACAAGTGAGTTCATCTCCCAACACTGCAGTGTTGCCCAAGTCCTTGTGTTTTTTTGTGAAATTGTGGCTTTAGATTTACCTTTAAATGCTGTTATTGCCAGTGTGTTTGCCTGGTTGATGAGCTAGGAAATCGAACAATGCGGCCATGTCTCTTGGGTTCAGTTAAAATTCAGGTCCATTTTCTGAGTGGTTCTATTATGCTCTACTCCTTAGTGATGTATGAGAAAAATCTATTCATATAGAGATATCGTTGTTTTTGTGGTACATATGTGTCCTTCAGGCAAATGACATAACTAGGGAGGAGTTAAAAGGTTCAAAGGTATGCATTTAATCTCCAAGTCCCTTTGATTCATTGATTTTCCTGATTAAACCCCAGTTTTACTTGATGCTCCTTTATTCGAAGGAGTTGTTGGGTTATTAATTGTTCTTGTTGATTCAAAGTTTCTTTGGGTTCGCCTTTGGATATGGCACCATAGTGGGAAACTGCTTACTGCATAATCCTGTGAAAATAGTTTTCTCAATGCTCACAAGTCCTTTTGCCCCATTTCATTCATTCACAGTGGTTGATCATGAGATATGCCATCCTCAATTTGGACGTCATTCAGGCAGCTATATGTGCAGCTAAACAAGAAGGCGTTTTTGTATCCCTTGATTTAGCTAGTTTTGAGGTAATATATACGAACCTAACTTTCAGTTACTGCTGCTTTGCTTTTGATCTCTAGCTTAAGTTGTCATTGGCACAGTACCTTAACTTTTTGCCAAAAAATGGGACTTTGAAAACAATTCCATCTTATGAACTAATATTGGACAGATGGTTCGCAACTCCAAAGGTTCTCTTCTAGAATTACTAGA
The DNA here is from genome assembly GCA_033239045.1 of Fagopyrum esculentum. Taxonomy (NCBI): domain Eukaryota; kingdom Viridiplantae; phylum Streptophyta; class Magnoliopsida; order Caryophyllales; family Polygonaceae; genus Fagopyrum; species Fagopyrum esculentum. The sequence continues at coordinate 79,219 of BSUD01000375.1, forward strand.
ATCTGGGAGCATAGATCTCTGTTTTGCAAATGAAGATGAAGCTACAGAGCTTGTAAGGTAATTATAGCAGGAGCCAATTCTTAAACATTGTGCAGACCTTTGCTCAATTTTCAGCATTACTTTGTCCCATTTTCTTTTGTAGATTGTACTAACTTCTTATGATAACAAATTTAGGGGGGAGGAGAATTCTGATCACGAGGCTGCCCTAAACTTTTTGGGTAAACATTGTCGATGGGCTGTTGTTACATTGGGTTCCAATGGGGCCATTGCAAAACATGGAAATGAGGTAATCACTGACTTCAAACAAGCACAATATTATCTGGCAAGAATTTTAACAACCATAGTTGTTGATTTAATAATTTTGTGTGACTGAGTTATATTAGGTTGTAAGAGTTCCTGCCATAGGAGAGTCGAAGGCAGTTGATGCCACAGGAGCAGGAGATCTCTTTGCAGCCGGGTTCTTGTATGGACTAGTGAAGGGACTTTCGCTGGATGATTGTTGTAGAGTAGGTTCGTGCAGCGGTGTATCCGTCATACGTGCCTTGGGAGGAGAGGTGACCCCTGAGAACTTGCAATTCATGTACAAGCAAATGCAGGTTAAAGGACTACCAATCCCTGACATTGCCAAAGCTATATCAACCTGACACATCTGATTCACTTGGTCAGTGTTCTGATGTGCGGTTTCTAACCATTTTTACATTTAAGGGATTGTACGGAGTGAAGTTGCAAGACAATCTCATTAATGTTGCGTTATTCCTTGCTTTAAAGATCTCTGTTTTACACGTTCAAGCTGCTTCTTCTGTGTTCTATGATGATATCTGGATATTGTTGTATGCGGGAAAGCCACATAAGCTTCCACTAAAAGCACATGAATTTCCTTTCACCAATTCCTCTCAAAACCTTCAGACCCATACTTCAACATGATTAGCGAGATAGGGTTAGAATGACCATACCAACCAATGTTAACAGCAGCCAGACACGTAATTAATTAGTCTTGGATATAGGCATATATTTATCTATATATGATACAAAAACCTAAAATCGTTATGCTCTTCAAGCAACGCCTAAAATCATCATGCTCTTCAAGCAACACCAGAGGAACAGTAACTATGATACTTCGGTTGATGACACCAAGCATGATTAATGCATGACCACAGTCAACCTCCGTCGCTAGTATCATTTCCACATTGTTCCACCAAAGGAGGAAGAAGAAGAGCGAGCCTACTTTTGTAACGTGCAATACGTTGCAACCTTTCTTCTCTTAATCTGCAAATTGACATCAAAACTATCATGAGTCCGAATTGGAAAACAAGCATCACTACCAGTCCCAGATTATAGGTGAGAACATGCGCTGACGAAGCTTTTATCACCCTCCATAAACATTGGTTGCTATGAACATCAATGCAGCACAAGGGAATTACTATGACTGCCTAAAAACTTTAGCCTTCAACAACAGTTTTTTTTTTTGTGAAAAAGCGTAATATCAACTAATGAGACATACCGTTCACGAACTCTTTTTGCACGCTTAATATGCAGCTTCAGCAACTCATTCGATGACAAACTTTCCACAGCTTTCTCATCCTGAGATGGAATAAATGCAAGATTATTAAAGAAAACAATCTTTGTTTACTTTTGCACCTCTTGGTTCTATCAAAGATCTTGTCTTGTTGCTCGTGCCAGTGGATGGGGTCAGTTGTGGGAGGGTATTCCAAAAGGTCAGTTAAGTTTATCATCAAGGTTTAGTACTATGCATTATGCAAGACTGGCATTATAGAAACACAGTTGCTACTTGCTACTCATTAAAAGACAAATAGGCAAAATATGTTCAAAAGTAACACACGTGGTTTGTCAATACATAAAGGTTATGAAACATCAAACGCTCAAGGCTAAACTAAACCTCACCGTTGCCCAGTTTGTGCAGGAATGATTAAAGACAAACTCAAATGACGTGAAAGTGCAGCAAATAGATATATTAGAAATTTACCCACCATGTCATTTTCTTCTTCTTCTTCAGCTTTCTTTCTTTGTGGTGAATATTTGTCTGATGAAGATGCAGGTGCCGGTTTTGGGAGGGACTTCACTATATCAGGAAACTGAGGCTGAAAGTTACAAGGGCATAAAAGAATTCACATCAGAGAAATCTTAAGAGTAATGGGTGTGTTTGCGTGTACATAAACACTAGTTTATAAACTAGGGTATGTTTAAAATATTATATAAGCGGTGTTTGCTTTACTAAACAAAAGTAGTTTAGTGTTTAGATGAAACACTAGGATTGATGAGGGTATGGTTAGATAAACTAGTGTTTTCATAATCACAAATACTAATTTACCCTCTCATTTAGATGCAAATTATCAAGTGATCATTTAAACTAGTTTTGAAACCAAACACACTTTAGGGTGGGTACTTATTTACAACTCAAGTTTTAGCAGCTTTTCTATTTAAACTCCATTTTTAACATGTACTAGTTTATCATGAACTACAAAGAAACACAACCTTAAACTATTTTTTCTCCATTTTTCAATTTTCCCTCAGCCAAATCACTATAAGAAACACAACTCATTGTTCACCCACATCAATAAACACATGATTTATTATTTAATAATTTATAAGCAAATTATTTGTTTTCTTTAGTTTACAGAATGATATTTATAGTTATTGTAAATATTTATAAATATGTTATTCCATCTGGGTTCTAGCAAAAGTATAACCCTCTCTCTCCTAGTGATTGGTCGTTTTAAGGAAGTCCTGCAGAAGACTGAAATTTCTTGATTCTAGCAAAAATATAACCCTTTATCTCCTAGTGGCACTTAAGATCAAAAATAAGATAATAAGAACACAGTTGTGGGTGCTCTAAGGCACACAACACAGGCCAGGGATACGTAGTCAAATCAGAAAAAACAAAACGTTGACTCCCAAAGGTTGACGGATTGTTATCACAAAATTGGCAAAATGGGCAAACATTTTCTAAGGGTACAAGACTTTAGTTGGGACAATATTAAAGGTTGGCGACTATCATGACTACCCCTACACGTTCAGGATCAAACATGAAATTCCCCCTTCAAAAATGTTCATTGGACGCCTTTAGCTGCACATTACCATATGAAAATCATTGGACATGATTAGTAGTCATTTGGTGTATAACTTGGAATTCAAAAAACTAGAAACCTTGATGAAGGCTCACTGCTATTTTTAAACATCGCAAACTCAACCCAATCTTGATGCATGCAGAAAAAAGTATTAATGGCAGTTTAGGATATTAATAACCTCTAAATTACTTTCATGATATTTTTATGAACTATGACATGTATTGTGATTCTCAGAACTATCTTCTGAAATGATTTTATTGGATATACTTTTTACCCAATTTTAGCTCCTTGTGTATTTATGTTGATTTCTATGTACTTCAAATGAGCAGTGAAGTTAATTCTTGAAATGTTAATACGTGATTTGATGTATTATATTCTCTCCACAAACCAATTTCTATGCTATGTTTATTTTTCTTGAGAAGGATCTAGCAACCTAAAGTAGTAAAAACTGACTTTAAGATGGAAAGAAAAATTGTAGAACTAGAACACTTTAATTGGGTTTAGAGACTTCTGCGTATTCTTGTGTTCATGGATCAAAACTTGCTGTAAGCAACTTGAAATGAACTAGAACACTTTAATTCGGAAATAAATGATAAATACAAGATAAGAGGCTAAGAAACCTACCAACCTCATGTTAACAACATTCTAAATATCAAGTACTTCTCTACAATGCCCGGCCATCAAATTATTTCTAAGATCAGAATGCTACAGCCTATCCAGTCTACAGACGTAAGCTCCAAGAACAGAAGATACATGGTTTAGCAATAACATTTTCTCTTTAGAGATCAAACAAAAGATTCTTCTCCATCACTCAGCCAATGCTTCAAGCTTAGGCATCTTGCCCAACTGCCCAAGCCTCACTACCCACACTATGCATTTTTCACAGTCAAGCAACATAATATATGGTATATTTAGAACCTACCTGTAAGGTAAATTAAACTTTCTAATGAGTAATGACAAGTGACATTTTGAGACACTGGTAGATCATGAATGCTAAACGGGAAGGACATTCCACTTATGTGGTTTGCTACATCTAGGAGATGCTTGATTCTATCATTCTAGTCTACATCCTGTTATGATGTGTAATTTCTTTGGAAATATCAAATTAATGCTGAAGTATCTATCAACTGTTGCAGAAATTACATTATTTTCTAGAAGAAATTTTGAAATTTATGATGAATGGTTAATTCGCAAACTGAACTCCACAAAGTTCCCAAAACACAACTTTAACCAAGAAGCGAACAAGAAGACAGCCAAGCAGCAAACTGTATTCAAATAATGATTTATAAGGTGGATCAATAGAGCCATACTTGCAACCTATGTAGAACAGATAATGCATATGCAAGAAAGGAAGGAGAAGAAAGAGGAAGTGTCAAAATGGTATGCAAAAATTGTACTTCCATCATTACTGTGTTTAAACTTTACACAATAACTGTAGCAGGCCTCATCAAGAATTTTTCTTACCTGAGTTTCTTCAGGGTGACCATTCCTTAACCATGATCTACAAAGAGCATATATTGAAGCTCCGTTTGATATGCGAACCTAAAATTCACAAATGTGTAATCTTAAGAACATATATCAAGATCCCCCATCCCATAAGAGATAGACGAACATGAATTCAAGAGGTTAAAGATTTGTTTTGGTAATTTCAATAAAGGAAAGCCACAAAACCAGAATAATTCATGGATGAAGAGAATACCTTTCGACCTCTAACTAAAACGCAAACATCATCTCTAACGCCGTCGCTGTAAGAAAAGAGATGGGGAAACAACATAAAAAGAAGCTAATATAAGAAAATTGAAACAAGAAGACAATTTACCTGGAAACCTTGTGACCGCCGACGCAATCAGGCAGAGAGCATACAGATGAATTCACCTAATTAAATAACAAAATTGCTTAGCAATTCACAAAAGGCTAAATTCATTATACAATCTCAAATTCAATAAATAAATAAAAAAAAAGGAAATAAGTAAACATGAAATCGAACCTTGAAATGGTGAGGATGAGCAGAAACGGGAAAACCCTTGGCAAGGGGAGGAGGCGAAGGGGCAAAACGGAAATGCCGAGGAGGAGGAGCAGGTGGATATCCCATGGATGGAGCTGAGTAGGCTGCAGAACTAGGGTTAGGGTTAGGGTTAGAAACAGCAAGTGTCTGAGGGTGGGGCCGGGGAGTGGAGCTGGAGTTGATAAATCCGCGGCCAGAGGAAGCTAGTGGGTATCCAATAGGGGGGATCGATTGAATTTGAGGTCGTGCCGGAACTTGAGTTTGGGGATGGGGACGTTGTTGGATAAGCTGCAGTTTCGCTGGTGATGCATGTACTGTGCCTGCTACTGGTACAGCGGTTGTGTTAATTGCAGCGGTTACGGTAGTTACGGCGGCACTCGTGGCGGTGGCGGCAGCGGCGGAGTGGGGGTACGTGGTTGATGGATTGGTCGCCATACTGTAGGGCAATTGGCGAAAAACAACCCTCTACTTGAGTATCGAAATCAAAAGAAAAGTTGGCATTGCTATTCTCAAGATGCTGCTTCTCCCGGTTCAAGAATGAGAGGGTACCCCTGGGCCCTGGCCGGCTGGCCCTTGGTTTTTGACAGGTTTTTAAATTACGAAATAATGAAAATAAGATATATTTTCACATTGATTTTATTTATTTTCTAAATATGTACATGATTTGTTTTAAACAACTTTTTAATAAAAATAAGATACATTTTCACATAGATTTTATTTTATTTCTAAATTTTCGTAATATTTGTTGTTGAGTATCGATAGTCGATACAAAAATTAATTAATATATCATCCTTATATTTAATTATAGTGTAGTATTATTAACATGTTATTTGCATTTTATGTATTTAATATTTGTTAAGATTTAATAGTATCCTATTTAATTAGAATAATACGATAACATAGTACATATTTCACCTTATAATTATTAAGGACTAACTATTTGTATTTTTGTACCCATATATCTTAATTTGTTAGATATTTAGATTTGGAAAAATCACTAAAAATAATACAAACTATAACTAGTGAACCAAAAATAATACAAACTTTAAAAATTACCAAATGATATACAAACTATAAAAGATTAAACCAATTTTGATACGGTCAATATTTTAACCCAAAACTTTAGTCAATGTGTTAATATGTCAATGAAAATTAATTTTTAGACTTAAAATGTAATTATAAAAAGTTAACGAAAAAGTTGTAAAATCAAAAAATTACTTCCTCCTCGCTCGTGGTCTCTTGGCTATGGTGTTTAAGAAACCATGAACTTCTTGTAATTTATGGCTTAACATGTAAAATCCTATATTGTGTAAACCCATTATGGGGCTTTACTTAGGATACAACTTTTATTGCTTTGTATAGAGGTGGGTCGCAAACCTAAACCGCCGGTTTAGGTTTGCTAACCGCCGGTTTAGGTTTGGCCAAAGGCCAAACCTAAATCTAAACCGTCAAGATCCAAACCGGCGGTTTAGCCGGTTTATTAAAAAAAAAAAAAAAAAAAATGAAAAACTGGACCAAACCGGCGGTTGTGTCTTTAAACATGGATAAGCTGCAGTTTTTTCCCGATCATTTGCCGGTTCAACCAAACCGGCAAACCTAAACCGCCGGTTTGGTCAAACCGGCGGTTTGGGCCGGTTCACAAACCGCCGGTTCGGCGGTTTGGTTTGAACCGGCCCCATCTCTAGCTTTGTATGATGTTCTTATTGGTTAATTTGGAGGAAAATTGTGTTAAACTCTCCTTTTTAAAAATTAGGGTTCTTGAGGCCAAAAATCAAAATTGAATCGATTTAGTTGATCTAATAGTGTGTTTAGCACATATTATTTAGATTTAGAATACCCTTATGCAAATTAACAACTATTCTCCTCATATTCGTTGATTTCGTGACTTTATATCTCAAATAAGAGATATTGAACTACTGTGAAGACGTGAAATACTGAGAGGTGGAAGAAGGAACTTTGTTCAGTTTTACATTATTCTCCCAATATTTTTATAAATTATTTTTTCAGCCCAAAACTTATGTTTAGTTGCCAAATTAACACTTTGACTTAAAATTTGATCAAAATTATTCACTATATCAAGTTTGGTTTAATCTTTCATAGTTTGTATATTATTTGGTAATTTTTAAAGTTGGTATTATTTTTGGTTCACTAGTGATAGTTTGTATTATTTTTAGTCATTTTTCCTTTAGATTTTTATATGATTTTCACAATAAATATGATACATAAACTATAATTTATATTTGGTTAAACAAGTAACATATTTTTCTTGTTGTCAAATAAAATTTAAATATTTTAATTAGGGGTGGGCATGGGACGGGACGAGATAGGGGGTCGTCCCGCGTCCCGTCCCGCAAACTATTTGCGGGACGGAACGGGACAATCCCCGCGCAAATTATGCACCGATTATATTCAATATGTATGCTTGTTTTCTCTCATGTTTAAAGACACAAATGATCGGGAAAAAAACTCGATACCTAATTATCGATTCATGACGCCTACATTAGTAGTTAATACATTGAAAACAAATTCAAGTTACATCAAAGTGTCTTACCGATTCACATTCAAAAAATAACAAAAAATTATTTACAAAAAATTACATTTATTTAACTATCGTTACAATGTGAGAATCCACAAATACAAGGGCGATGGAACGGACTAGAGCAAGAGCGGCAATGGAACGGACCCAAGCAAGGCGGCGAACGGACTAAATCAAGGGAGAGTAGAACCTCTAGTATTTTAGATCCAACCAAATGAGTAGTAAAGAATGAGTGAATGACGGATGAAAAATTATCGAACTAATAATTTTGAAAATATAAAAATATTTTAAAAATTATAATTTATGTATAATATTTATCTATATAGTATTTATATAAAAATATAAACATTATGTATATATATGCGGGACGGGACGGGATTAACCGGGATGGGAAGTCTCCGTCCCGCGCCGCAAGCTTTTCACGGGACGGGATACACATTTTTTTTTTCAAAATCCCACCGAAATCGGGACGGGATTAAGCGGGATTTATGCCCACCCCTAATTTTAATCGATCATATTAACTCTATAGTTATGACAAAAAAATCCAATAAAGTATGAAGTAAAGGGAACAACCTATAAGAACTAATAACATTGAATTTTTTACTAACAAATATAATCATAAAAATGTACTAGTAAAAGATATAAGCATAATTTAAAAATAGTTGAATTTTTTACTAACAAATATAATCATAAAAATGTACTAGTAAAACATATAAGCATAATTTAAAAATAGTACAAAAAAGATATAACCAATTGTGTAAAATATGTGAACTCAATTAACAAAAAATTTCAAACATTAGTATAAAAATTTGAACTAAAATGTAACAATTATATTTTTCTTATCAAGAAAAAATTTCTAAAAGTATTTTAAATTAAAAATATATTAGTAGAATATGGTCATTTTTTTATACATTTATAAAAAAATTTCATAGTTTATCAACTTACATTTCTTGCCTTAAATTTATACCGATGGAAACGGTTTTACTTGAAGCACTCCTAAATTTCTATTGAAAATATGAAGAAAAAAAATTGCTTCAATAATATCTTTATCTAATTTTCTTGAACGTTTATTATATTATTGTCCATTCTCTCATACTCCTTCAACAACTTTAAGTCAACATAATTTATGTTAAAGAAAATATATCATGTCCCACATTAAGATTAACTTAAAAACACATTATTATTATAACAACCACAAATTTCCGACTTAAAAAAAAAGCAAAAGGAAAAACTCAATATGCTTCAATTTAGATTATTAAATACTTATGTGAATAGTACATTATTTACTCTTTTTTTGATTTATCATCGCAAATATCAATTCATCTGTATTTTTTTTCTTCCAAAATTCATCCCTATTTAATATATACAGCTCTTTAAACTACAAAGCTGTGTAGGGTAACTTCGAATTTCCAAGGTCTTGCTAAAGCAAAGCTCAACACCAACCCACACTTATATTTTGCCAAAGCTCAACGCTGCCGTACACAGACTCACAAAGAGGCGAGTCAGTGACTGGGCGTCAAGAGTAAATCTCTTATGCGCAGTCTCATTACACGTCAGTTTTAAATTAGTAATTCCGACGCCGTGTATTTAGCGAGATTTTGCCAAAGAAAAACTCCACGCTAACATTCGGAGAGACTCGTGTCAAAAGTAAATCCTGATAACTTAAATATTCTGAGTTTAACATAATTTTCATAGAGCCCTGGATTTTGTGTGTTCGATAAACACTTAAAAGTTTGATAACAAGGATACCAACGTCATACAACAACCTTACACTAGACGACCAGTACTGATTCCAGTAGCCACTTGCATTTAGTCTATAGAGCACAGATAACTCAGAACTTATCATCCAAACATCCATCCAAGAGGCCTGGATGTCAAGTACAGAACAAGTAACATAATTTTCGTAGCTGCAGTCATCATTTTATAGGATGAAGCAAACACTCTAAAGGCCAAACAAGTGAAGCATTACAGCATTCTGAGCATGCATGCGATTCTCTGCTTGTGGGAATACGATTGAGTTAGGCGCTTCAATTACACCATCAGTCACTTCGACGCCTCTTTCAGCCGGTAAACAGTGCATGAAGTAAGCTCTGGGGCCTGCTAACTTCATGAGTTCCTCGTTCACCTACAGATATCGGCATATGTACAGCAATGTTACATTCTTGTAATTGTATAATACAGGAACTTTACATCGTTTGACAAATCTGTTTATACAACAAGATGAATTTTGATGGGGTCCCATTGGGCATCGGAGGGTCGTTTACAACTAGAGTGGGGATCATATTTCGATACAAACTGGGAATGCAAGTAAAGCTTGTTACATGTTACCTGAAATCCTTGGAAAACTTTGCGACGATACTCAGCCTCTTCTTTCTGGCCCATGCTAGCCCAAACATCAGAGTAAACAACGTCAGCTCCTTTCACAGCTTCCTTAGGGTCGTTTGTGATCTCAATCTGGCTGAGTCCAGCTTGACGTGCCTTCTCCACTGTCTTCTGATCAGGTTCAAAACCCTTTGGGCACGCACACACAAAATGGAAGGGGATAACAGCTGCTAGCAACAGCCAAGAATGCACAATATTGTTTCCATCTCCCACATAAACCACCTGTGCAAAATTCCATGTGTAAAGGCTTTAGTTAAGAACATAATCAATCCATCCTTCATTGTATGGAGGATAATTTTTACCCACTAAAAAATGTAGAAAAAGGGCAAGGGCATATGAAATGGGAAAATAATACCCGGACCCTGCTCTAGTGCACTGTACACAAAAGTGTAGAAAGAAGGTCTATGTTCCAGAATATCTGTCCTGAGCTTAATGCCAATAGTAGTATCCTCACCTTGGTTCCCTCCACTTGACCGATGTGTTCAATCATGGTGAGAGCATCAGCCATTATTTGGCAGGGATGGTTGTAATCTGTCAGGCCATTGACAACAGGAACTGTTGCATAATTAGCTAGATCAAGAATATCCTGTATCAAAAAAATAAAGTTACCAATGTTGAGTGGATAAATACATGCAATTGCTTCTTCGACAAGGAAAAGCTACATAGCAAAGTGATAAACAAATACAATTGTTTCTTCGACAAGAAAAAGCTACATAGCAAAGTGATAAACGCATGCAATTGTTTCTTCAACAAGGAAAAGCTACATAACAAAAGTGTGATAAATACATGCAATTGTTTCTTTTACAAAGACAAGCTACATAACAAAGTGGGTCATCTTGATCATAGAAGAAGCAGCCAGGTACAAACTTCAGGGCATGCTTATGTAACAATAAAATTTGCAGGAGCTGTATAGAATCTGTAGGTCACATAAACTACCCTTGTAGCTTGGGGACACTGCACCAGATTTAATTTTCACTTCCTGTACAGGAAAATAACAAGCAAATGCTACCAGCATTGGATTTTCTTAAGTCACAGGCTGTTGCAAGGACACCATCACAGCATAGAATCAGTAAATCAAATAAATGCAGTAATGCGGAGGGCTGAGGTGGAAAAACACAAAGTATATTCGTTTGTTTATTTTCCAGTCCAGGAAGCAAAAAAGTACCTTAAAAGAAGGGGTTCACCATCTTACCTGATGTGCAAAAACTCGAGCCATGATCATATCATTGTATCTAGATAGCACACGAGCAACATCACGAGTCTCCTCTCGCTTGCCCATTTGAATGTCATTTGGACCTAAATATATTGCATGGCCTCCTAGCAAGGAAAATCCCGTCTCAAAGGAAACTCGAGTTCTCATGGATGGCTTTGCAAATATCATTGCCAATGTCTTCCCTTTCAATGGGAGGTATGTCCTCTCTCCTGATTTTAAAAGTTCCTTTACCTCTATGGCACGGTCTAGAATCTTCAAAATTGTAGCTTTGTCATAATCTGTAATATGCAGGAAATCCCTTTTCTCTGATTTCGCTGTAGAACAGTTCAAAACAACATTTATAAATGAATCAGAAGAATGCCCGAAGAACATCTTACATACCGAATAGCAGAAAACATACATTAACAAGTAATAACGTTATACTTGTACGTGGCATTCTTAAGAGCTCATAATAGTCTGAAAAATATACAAATAAGCAGGTTACTAACTCATGGGATTCATAACTCATTGCATACAACATGCAATAACTATAATGTTATCCGACCTTTCTAAAAACTCATTGCAACTCCTGTTTTTAAATGGTTCATCCAGAAAATCCTTCGATCTTTATATCCTCAAAGAAGGAAGTCAAATCACAATTAGGGAGAGATGAATTTGAACATGCAAGTATTAAGGCTTAACAATGTTTAGAGTTGAATAACCCAATCAATCTCAAAGTAATTGCAAATCAAAGTAACTTGATATAGCGGAGAAGATAGCAATTAGGCGTCAACATCAACATCTATCCTTGAAATCGACTTATAATCAAGTCACTGGAGCTATATAAATCATAAGAAGCTGCAATCAAGTGAAATATCACACTACCACCACCACCTTCAGCACTATCAGTTTAGATAAAAATGCATGCTGACTATAAAAGCACGAGAAGTGTAGATGACCTCTAACAGCGAAAACCCTAACTTGTAAGCAAAACAGAATAGGAAAATGAGAAAGTGAAAGGAGGCTCTAGATAATCCATCTAAGTGTGGCAAGAGAGAAGAGAACATCCGAACCTTTCTCGGCAGCGGTAGTCGCAGGTGAAGGAGCGGATACGGCCTGGCAAGAGATTCTCCGGCGATCGGAAGATAAAGGAGTTAGGAAGTTCCCTGATGATCGAATTGGAGGGTACCGGAGGCATTCGCCGGTGAAAGAGCTTGTCCTGGAGGAGAGAAACGAAGTATCTGGTCGCAGCGAGCAGTGAGAAGAGAGGGCCGTCATTGTCAGCACAGCAGAAATAAACGCTTGTGACTTGTGTGTGAGAGAGAAAGTGGCTGCTGTTTTCGGGTGCTGATTGTTGAAGGCTGATGGAGTAAAATATGGAAAGCAAAAACACTAATGGTCCTAGTGGAGTAGTGGGTGGTCCCACGAGGTATGTGGCCCGTTTCAAAATGGGCCGAAGCCCATTAAGGATAGCATCCATTAGCAACAAGCCGGGGGTACATTCTTTATCCATTCTCTCTCTTCCAGATCTTTCTCTTGCCGTCTGTGTGTGTCCACAGAATAGAGAGCTTCGATGGCGCTCACGCTATCCAATCATTTTCTTCAGACAAGGATCCCGAACGCACAGTCTCCCTGGCGCACAGTCAAGCTTCGATCTTCGATCTCCTCTTCGAAGACGCAGAGAAGCCTGCAAATCAGTTGTAGGAAGAAAGATTTACACCCGGAGTTCTACGAGAACGCAAAGGTGTACTGCAATGGAGAGCTGGTGATGACAACTGGAGGTACAGTGAAGGAGTACGCAGTTGATGTGTGGTCCGGCAACCACCCATTTTACCAGGGTGACCGCTCGGCGTCGCTTCCTGACGCTGACCAGGTGGAGAAGTTCAAAAAGAAATTCGGTGAGCTGACTCAGATTATGAAAATTCCTGTGCTGAAGGGAGAGATTATACTCCCTCCCAAGCGCAAGTCTGCTAAAGGCAAGAAGAAGTGATAGGGAAGTTTCTTGTTTTCCGTTCAATTTGGGAGCTTTGCTTGTTTATGCGCTTATCCTTTAATCGTGCTGTGGACTGTGTATGTTGTGTTTGATGAAATGCCTAAGAGAGGAATACATTAGCTTTTTTTGTATATTAATTATCAGGGATTGAAATTGAATTTTTTAATGACGTGACTACTGAATGATTCTGGTAGCAGTTCCATAATATTTTACAAGATGTTTTTCAATTGATTTTGCGTTTTTCCCAAAATGAGTTGGGAGGGTGATTTATGCTGAGATGTGGAAAACTAGATTCATCAAAAGTGATTATGTGAAAAGTACCACAGGGTTGTTGTTTCTGCATTCGTGTATCAAAAATCTCGACTATGTGTCAAAACTAAAGGCTTGCTCTTGTTTCAGGGAGGGCACTGGTTAGTCACAACATGTTACAATTCTGTGATCCCCAAACAGTAGAATGTCCTATGATCACTTTCATACCCAAACCCATTGTGTAATAAACATATTATTTTTATTCTTTAATATAAGGACTATCATTATCACTAGTTTTATATATACTTCAATCATACAATTTGATCTTATGATTCGATTAAAAAGAATTCCAATCTTCATTATCCTGGTCTCACCTTGTGTACTTGTAGTCTGCAAAACTGTTTATGTTTTGGGCTAGGATAGGCTGTCTTATTGCAAGATTGGGCCCTTATATTATATTATAGCTCATCTGGCCCATTTATTTCCTGCTTATCCGGCCAGGACAGAGCGAGAGACGAGCTCTTCTTGCGCCGAATTTCTGGGTCTTCGGCTCACAAAGAGCTCGTCTCATTCGATCATTGGCCCATCAGCATACCTAAATTTATTGTCTTACCTAAATTTATTGTCTTACCCTTGTCCTCTAAGGGAGTTGACGGACCGGATTCAATGGTTCAAATGAACATCTGTGTATGATGTGTTATACCTGCTCATTTTTTGAGCAGACGGGTCAGCCCGTGGGTGTACCAACAAAGGCAAGCACACAAAGTTTAACTTTTATGTAGTGCGTTGAAAAAGCTTAAAACGAATATAGAAGATGAGGCGTGGGCGTGGAGGAAGCGTCAATGAGTGTTAGGTCACTTGGCTGCTTCATGTTTCCGTCCCTGCCCCTTACACTAACGACCCGTTTGGTTCCAACTCCGAAAACGAAAACGGAATGAAAACGAATTTAGTCCATATATATATATATATATATATATACTTATTCATGAAATTTTGTGGAATCATTTCTTGTGGATTAATGCAAAATACACTTGCTTCCCCGTATTTTGTTACCCTAAGGGTATTAAAAGTAATCAAACTCTACTCCAACTCCTTCAAACCACAAGGTATACATATGGATTACATGGGGATTAGATTCGTTTCCATTCCGTTTCCGATTTCGGAGTTAAAACCAAACGGGTCCTAATTATTTTCACCCAAGTCACCCCTCCACCTTTTCTTTTCCATCCCAACACCAATCATGAAGAGAAGATTCTGTTGAATTTCGTTGAGTTTGTTAACGACATGTTGTTGGATTTCTTTAAGTAATATAATGTTTCGTATGTTAGTGCTCCATCTAATAAATATTAAATGAACTTACTAAATTCGTACAAAAACCCATCTCTAGTTTTGTAAATGAGTCTTAAGTCAGGTCACTAATTTCCGGCTCAGCCATGGTAAGGCGCTTGCTGTCAACCACCCTCGCATCGGCCGTGGTTTCTCCCTGGTATGGTATTTCCTCTAGCCCATTCTACCCTGACATAACAGGACGTCTCTAACTTGCTATCAACCGCCCTTGCGCATCAGCAGCGGTTTCTACCCCCACTCTTGCATCTCCTCTGGTTCAGCGATGACAAGGCGTTGCACGAGACCACTAGTGAGATTCAATTAGTTGAACACGTAATAGGATTTGAGGGTGAATCCTATCAGCGAGTTCAAAAGCTACTAACTACGGTAGTTAAAACCGAAACTCAGCCAAAAAATATATTTACAAAAATCCGCTACAATTTTAAAGTTAAACTAAATAAGCTCTAGGTTATCCAAATTAAAAATAAAAATAATCATGAAAATCTCAAGTTTTATACGTGATATATCAATATAGGCTCATTCGCGATTAAGAGAGAAGCAAAATTGTTTTTTTTTTTTTTTGGTAGGATCAAAATAGTATTTATGTGTATTAAGAATAAGGG
>BSUD01000375.1:98409-129913 GCA_033239045.1 Fagopyrum esculentum
TTTTTTTTTTTTTTTTGGTAAGGTGGACGGGGAGCTATGAGCTCGCCCTATTTATTGAAACATAATGAAGCTAACATATGACAAGCCGTTGGGTCGCTACTCCGCGGGCATCGTTTTTTAACAAGGAAATAACGGAACTGGGAGGTTGTGTGAGCTTATAATAACCCAACGAAGACGTATAAGCTAGAGAAGCCAGATGATCTGCAGCAGCATTAGCCTCTCTATAGATGTGACGGAATTGGATGTGCCAATCCCTACTAAGGAAGTCTTGGCAGCGCGCCACCAGACTAAACAACGGGTGTGATGCATGGATTTGCCGTTTGAGAAGATTGAAAATAAGTTCTGAGTCGATCTCCACCACCACAAGCCGGTACCCCGTGCTCCATGCAAGATATAGTCCCGAGAGTAGTCCCCATAGTTCGGCCATAGGAACCGTACAAGGACCAATGTTCATAAAAAACCCGGTCAACCATTGCCCATTGGTATCTCGAATAACCCCTCCAGCAGTAGCCTGCGCCTCTCTCAGCCGCACCGACCCGTCTGTATTGAGCTTAACCCAAGGGGCCACAGGGCAAGTCCAATGGACCAGAATAGGGGCTTTGAGAACCCTCTGCACACTTTGGCCTTTTTTAAGAATGGCAGCAGTGAACCCACGAACATAAGTTACAATAAAGATCACACGCTGCGGTGGTGACGCAATATTACTGAAGACAGCTTGATTTCTCCACTTCCAGCACCACCACAGGCATGCGGCGAAGCACGAGGCCCAGGGTAAATTTTCATCAATATAGTCACTGCGAGATAGGTTGTCAAATAACCATTCGGTGAGTGAGGAATCGAAGAAATTACCAGCATAAAGGCCATTAAGAAAGTTCCCCCAAAGAGCAGTGGTCGAAGGACAATCCCGGAGCAAATGAAGAATGGATTCAGATTCGTTCGAACACATGGGACAATCCGGATTGGAACTTAAATGCCTCCTGAATCGCTCCAAGTTAGTAAGCAACTTTCCATGCACGACAGTCCAGAGGAACGTCCTGATCCGTTCAGGTACGGCAAGTTTCCAAATAACCTTAAATAACGCGGATTGAGGAACGTCCGGCATAACACTCGTCACCAGGGCTCTATGGGCCGACGCAGAAGAATACTCGCCGTTTGAAGTCAACTCCCAGGAGATGCAGTCCTCGAACTCAGCATCAGTTCGAATACAGATGGAAGCAAGTCCCAAAGTGCGGCCATGCGAGATATAGGGTGAAATACGGGGCCAGTTCCAACCCTCCCCGTCAATCCAGAAATCTGAAACTCGAGCCTTAAGATCAGCGACCGGGGGAGTGTTAGTGGCGTCAGACAGAAGGGAGAGAGAGCCGCACCAGAGGTCAGTCCAGAACCGAGCTTGGTTACCATTATGCGCAACCCATCGAAAACCCAAGCCCAAGACGTTATTCTTAGCCCATAAGAGTCCTCGAATAATGTAAGAACAGTGGTTGACTCTATCACAGTCCAAAAACCCCCTAACATCTTTCAGTGCATACTTTGAAGAAAGTATATTCGCCCAAGGAGCACCCATGGAATGAACGAACCTCCATGCCAATTTGCCCAGAGCCGCGGCGTTGGCGTCAGAAGTAGAGCGCACACCTAAGCCACCGTAATCGAGGGGCAAACAGACATCCTTCCAGGCTATCAAATGCATTTTCTTGCGTTCATCAGTCCCAGACCAAAGAAAACCTCTACAGAGCCTATCAATATCATCACAGATTGCAACAGGAAGCTTCACTACTCTCATTATATAAGCCGGGAAAGAGCACAAGACTGACTTCACAAGTGTGAGTCGACCGGCAAAGCTCAGGAGTCTGCCCTTCCAACTAGCGAGTCGATGTTTAGTTTTCTCCACAAGAAATCTAAAATCATCATTCCGCATTCTAGAATGAAGAATGGGAAACCCGAGATACGGCCCAAAACAATCCACAATCGGAATACCAGCGATTCTTTGGATGCTGTCTCTAATAGTAGGATCCGTGTTAGGGAAGACCATAATTCGTGACTTTAGAAGATTAACTTTCAGTCCAGAGTGTGCACTGAAAAGGTTAAGACAATTGGTGATAACGTTAATACAATCCTCCGATACTTCCGAGAAGAGAACAATGTCGTCAGCAAAGAAAACATGCGACATAGCGGGGCACCCCCTTTTGATACGGATAGGCCTCCACAGCCCCGTGTCAACTAATTGTTGGATGTGGTGACCAAGTCTCTCAAGAGCAAGCACAAACAAGTACGGGGAGAGCGGGTCTCCTTGTCTAACCCCTCTTGACGGAATAAAACAATCTGAGAGCTCTCCATTCCATAGAACCTCCATGGAAGAAGAGCGAATACAGGTGGAGATGTACCGTAGCCAAATATCAGGAAGCCCAAGATCCGCACATGTTCCCTCAATAAAGTCCCAAGACAACCTATCGTAAGCTTTCTCCAAATCAATTTTAATTGCCATCCATTTCTTACCCGTCTTCTTGCGGACTAAAGAGTGTATCATCTCCTGTACTATAACCACATTATCCTCAATCCTTCGACCCGGGATAAAGCTACTTTGAAATGGGCTAACAATAGAATCCATGACTGACTGCAATCTGGAGACCATCAGTTTTGTAATTAATTTGTAGGTGACATTACAGAGACCGATGGGTCTAAATTTCGACATGTGGTCTGGGGATGAGCTTTTCGGAATTAGGGCAATCAGAGTGGTATTTATGCCTTCAGAGAGCTCAGCCGAGGCGAAGAATTCCTGCACAAACCTTATTAAGTCCGGTCCGACTATTGCCCATGCGGTTTTGTAAAATACTGCGCTAAAACCATCCTTCCCTGGTGCCTTCAAGGATCCCATTGCAAATAAACACTTCTTGATTTCCATGCTGGTAAAGGGCCTACATAAACTAGCACAAGTTTCCGAAGATAATGAGGGGAAGTTCGAAAAGAAGATACCAGTGGGCTTGGCCTCATCAGGTTGTGTGGAGAAGAGATTTCTGTAAAACTGGACAGCAAGTCGAGACATCTCTTGTTGATTAGAGACCCAGGTACCATCATCGTTCATAATGCATTCTACTCTGTTGTATCTCCTTCTAACCATGGTAGACAAATGAAAAAATGATGTGTTCCTATCACCATCAGTTAAGAAGTTCTCGCGTGATTTTTGAAACCAGAGCAGTTCTTCCTGATCCAGGATATCATCAAATTCCCTTTGGAGCTGGGATTGTAGAGTAATCAATCCGGAGGAGAGATTGTTCTCGAGCTCTTTCTGAATATCAACAAGGCGCTTGTAGACCGTATTCTTCTTAAACTCGATACTACCAAAAACCTCCTTGTTCCAACGCAATAAACGTTGTTTAATGGTCAAGAGCGCCCGAGACATATTGTTGTCAGTTGAGTAACACCACGAGGATCCCACCACCTCGCAGAAATCCGAATGTAGAGTCCAGGCGGCCTCAAAGCGAAAAGGTCGCCTTGATTTGTCTATCGGTCTAGTCGGATGGAGCTGGAGAAGAAGTGGGTTGTGGTCTGATGATAAGGCGGGGAGGTGACGTATCGTAGCCTCCGGCCAACGGACACGAGCAGCGTCGTTCATAAATGCCCTATCGAGCCTTTTGGATATTCTGAGTTCAGGCGAGCGCCCTCTATTCCATGTGAACGCAGGTCCACTAAACCCCATATCAACAAGGCCAGTGTTGTCGACCCAATCCTGAAACACGACAGTGTTTGAAGAAATAGACCGGGAGACTCCTCCCACTTCGTTTATACCAAGGACACAGTTAAAGTCACCACCAACGATGATAGGATCAGAACAACTGGTAACGGCATCCAACAGATTTTTCCATCCCGAAACGCGCCTCGAAGGAGAAGGAGGATTATAAACTGCAAATAGATTTAATTTGCAATTATCAATTTCAACCAAAGCATGCAGAAAATTGTTTGCCTTCTTCAGAATAGATACATTCAGATCCCGTGAGTTCCACAACATCCAAATGCCCCCTTCGAACCCAACAGCATCCACCCTTGCAAAGTCTGAAAACTTCGGCTGTAAGCAAACTTTATCAGCAGTTCCTCCCGATATCTTGGTTTCGAATAAAAACAGTATTTTAATTTTGTGACGGTTTAACATGTAGCTAAGGGCCTTGCGGAACCGTCGGTTACCCGCACCCCTGCAATTCCAGAAGAGGGTATTCATTTGGAACTAGTGTCCATGGCGGACGCTGATGGCTCCGAGTTGGTAATAACATGATGAATCTCTCCCATGGTAACATCTGGCGGTGCAGAATTGCTTGCAGTGATTTGAGTACCTGAGTCAACATCCATCGATGGTGACTCATTGTTGTTCCCATGATCGGGGGGAAGGGGGCGTATGTGAGGTGGGGTATCCGAATTAAGAACCCTAGAGGAGATGTGGGGGGGTTGATTTGATGAGGGGTTACTGGCGTGTTTTAAAGGAGTGGGTCCCTCAACAGCTATTGGGCCGGTGGTTTTAGCACGTTTTGGTTTCTTTTGGAGATCATTAGGGTTTGCTTGGGATGACGTGGCAGGAGTTACGCTATTTTTTCCCAAATCATTAACCTTCACTTGATTACCCTCCCCTAATGGTGGAGTAATTGTTTTGGCCGAAACGGCTGCATTCATGATTGGCCCAATCATTGCATTCGTAACCTCCTTTTCCGTAACTTGTGCAATCATTGCTGGTGTAGTCGTTGCAGGTGTCGCATCCGAAGCCACCGTAAGAGATACAGGTTCCGGCGGCTTGTCATCTGTCTTTGAAGTGGCGAGAACTTCGAACCTATTACCTTTGATTTGCGCAGATTTGGTTGGACTATCGGTGGATTGTTTTGTAACCCGACGAGGTTTTCTCACAACTGACATCCAGGGACCAAGATAACCTTCTCCTTCAGGCGTCGGAGAAATAGGTGCATCCCTGTTATCGTTGTTCGCCCCTAGAGGTGTGTGCAAATAAGTTTTAAATTTATAAAACTAGAATCAAGCAGCGAACCCGCAGTGTACGGATCGAGGTAGCTAAGCAAGAATTCCAGAGTATCGAACACAGGGATTTGGGTGGGAACAAATTCGATTGCAGGTTATCAAGCAAGTAAATATGGGAGTTTTGCAGATATTGGGAAAACAACAATCCTAAAGTTCCGGGTATCCAGCTGTGGCAACAGATTCAAGATATACTAATGATATAAAGACAGAGTAGAGATATGCAAAGGTATACTAATGTAAGGTAATCGTACGGTTGAGGTTTGATAGCATGAATTATAGTCTATATTTTGGGGTTTGTTTGGACGTTTTATCTTTCATAATCTGCATGTTTGTATGTACATTATGTGATTTTACTACCATTTCATCTACCTTTGCGAGAATCGAGGTCTACACCTAGTTTCGTTGTAATTGCAGGTAATATGGTACGTTTTGCATCAAAAAGGAGCAAAAGGAGTCAAGAGTCATTTGGAGCTACATTCAGGAAGCACAACCATGGATTAAAGATTTACTTTGGACCAGTTTTGAGAGATTCTACACTCAGTTATGATCACCTCGGTTGCCCAGAGATTCATCTCGACCGAGGCGATCCAGAGACGCCGACTCGACCGAGGCGAACACCTAGGACGCGGCGAGAATATTTTATTCTTGGCTGAGATCTTTTAAAATTGGAAAGTGATCTTATATTTTTGGGCTGAGCTTCTAGAAGGAAGGAGATATGCAGAATCATATATTTTACCTATTTTTATGGGAATATATCTTCTTAAGATTTATTATCTTTGGAGGTTTATTTTTCCTATAAAAAGGATTGGATTTTCCACAAATCCGATCATGCTTAGAGGCTGCAAACATCCGCTTACAGTTAGAACATCACGCTATCAGCGCAGCAGCCGCATCCTACTCCAATTTCGGAGATTCGAAGAACCTTTTTGAAGGTTGAAGGAAGATTGAAGACTATAGCTTTATAGCTTTTTGGAGGGTTTTGTAAGATTGTCTTCAATTCCTTTCCTTGTTGTCTTGTCTTGTTGGATCATTATCCAAGGAACGATTTTGTGTGATATTTGATTCAGTTATTGAAGTGTTTTCATTAAATTCTTCTTTGTTCAAATATTCACCTTCTTCCCTTACATTTAATACTTTCATTATGATGATGAGTGGCTAATTTCCTTGTGTGATTCTAGGGTGATTGGCTGAAGGTTGTGGGAAAAACAATGATAGAATGATCTTAATCACAGTAGGATCCTGAAAGTTCGAGTTTTTAACCTTAACCCTAAGCATCTCGTTCAGTCGATGAACATCTCGGCCGGGGTGGAAACTGGCTGACCGAGGTGGCTTATCCGATCCTTAACTGAGAGTTAATGTGTTAGAGTTTGCCAAATCCTATTCTTATTATACCTTTCTGGTTCAAAGCAAGCTTAGGATGAGACTTACCCGGTAATTCCTTAGTTTGTATACCAACGATCATAAGTTTAGGTAATAAAGGCTTGTCCTTTATTGGGGTTTGAGTGTGCTTCCATCCCATCTTTGTGAGTTAGCCTGAGACTTACCCGGTAAAGGTTGATTCTATTCCCTTAGATGGTGTGTTAGTTTGAGGTTATAGTTCTTTATCTTGATTCCTTGAGACTTACCCGGTAATAGGAGTTACGGTTTGGGATTAGTGTGTAGTGAGACTTACCCGGTGATCTACTCCACTTTAGAAACACCTTCCCCATGCAAATATCTCAGCTTTGTCCTCTTATCTATAGATCTTGAGTTGGAACCACAACTAGATGCTTTAATCCCTAGAATTGCATGTTTGCTTATTTAACATCTTATTCATCTTTGATTGTATACTTGCTCTTGTGGTTAGCATCAACACTAGCATACCGTATTGGACTTTGTTTCACTAAGTCCCTGTGATCGACCCCTGGAATTTTCTTGCTTTTACTACGATTGACCCGTACACTGCGGGTTCGCATCCTTGTTTTAAGCTTAAGTCTAGGGTTATAAATTTAAAGCTTGCACACACCGTTTGGAGCGAACAAGTTTTTGGCGCCGTTGCCGGGGACTTGGTCTAGACCGAGCCGGTACGGTTTGCTCTTGGGGCATTTGCCCCGTGTTGTCTTACCACTCTACTTGAGTGACTTTTGCAGGTTCTTTCTTAGGTATATGCGAAGAACCCGCACTGGAAAGGAAATCGTTCCTTACGATCCCGAACCAGAAAAGACATACAAACGACGCTTAAGAGAAGCGAAGATGGCCCAACAAGACGATCACGATCTTTTGGCCCAATTGAGAGAGACGCAGGAGCAGCTACGTCTCAGTAAAGAAGAACTAAGGCAGGAAAAAGAAGAGAATCAGGCCAGGAATGCAGCAATCGAAGCTGAGATTGCAGCAATTCGGAACCAGATTCAACCTCGACCGATGCAGGATCCAGTAATTGATCCTCGACCGAGGCAAGTCCCAGTTCCTGACGCCCCGGCCGATGTGCATCCACTTCGGATGCCAGTCCGAGATGTTCTTCTTGCAGGAATTCCACAAACCCTAGGTCAAAGGATGGACCCTAATCAACAACTGAGGCGTCCAGGAGTGAACCTAGGAGATCCAGCGGACCATGACTACGAACTTCGACCACAAGTTCTAGCGATGATTCGCCAATGTCAATTCGGAGGGCTAGAGAAGGAGTCGCCGCATCAACATCTTCAAAACTACGAGATCTTGATGGAGACCTTGCGACCTCCCAGAATTGAAAATAACAACTACAAGCTAAGACCTTTCTACTTTTCTCTTAAAGATAGAGCTCTTACTTGGTATCAATCTCTTCCTGCAGGAAAGATCAGCACATGGGAAGAGATGACTACGGAATTCTTGACCAAATTCTTTCCCCCCTCAAAGACTGCTGAAATGAGAGGGAAGATCAATGCTTTCATCATGAAGGACAAGGAGAGTTTGTCCAAATCCTATTCTTATTATACCTTTCTGGTTCAAAGCAAGCTTAGGATGAGACTTACCCGGTAATTCCTTAGTTTGTATACCAACGATCATAAGTGTAGGTAATAAAGGTTTGTCCTTTATTGGGGTTTGAGTGTGCTTCCATCCCATCTTTGTGAGTTAGCCTGAGACTTACCCGGTAAAGGTTGATTCTATTCCCTTAGATGGTGTGTTAGTTTGAGGTTATAGTTCTTTATCTTGATTCCTTGAGACTTACCCGGTAATAGGAGTTACGGTTTGGGATTAGTGTGTAGTGAGACTTACCCGGTGATCTACTCCACTTTAGTAACACCTTCCCAAAGCAAAAATCTCAGCTTTGTCCTCTTATCTATAGATCTTGAGTTGGAACCACAACTAGATGCTTTAATCCCTAGAATTGCATGTTTGCTTATTTGACATCTTATTCATCTTTGATTGTATACTTGCTCTTGTGGTTAGCATCAACACTAGCATACCGTATTGGACTTTGTTTCACTAAGTCCCTGTGATCGACCCCTGGAATTTTCTTGCTTTTACTACGATTGACCCGTACACTGCGGGTTCGCATCCTTGTTTTAAGCTTAAGTCTAGGGTTATAAATTTAAAGCTTGCACACACCGTTTGGAGCGAACAAGTTTTTGGCGCCGTTGCCGGGGACTTGGTCTAGACCGAGCCGGTACGGTTTGCTTTCGGGGCGCTTGCCCCTGTTGCTACTAACTACTCTTTCTATGAGTTTTGTAGTTTTCAGGATTTCTGATGGCTATGTTTGATCCAGCCTGGATAGCAAGACAAAGTGCTAGGGCGGATCATTATGAATACTTGGAGGAGAAGTACTCCTTCTATTGGTTCAACAATGAATGGGAAAGAGAAGAGGCCATTCAACATGAACTTGCGATATGGGATGAGAAGAATGTCCCTAAAAACATTTATGAGCAACCTTTCGAAGACTCTCTCGAATCAAGATTGGAGAAGTTGATGAAGAAGGTGACGGAGCTCAAGGAAAGCACCCTATCCTATGCTAAGCCGGAAGAGGAGCATAAGGAAGTGTTGCACGTTTCGAGCATACATCCAGTCAAACCAGAAGTTTCTCCTGAAGCTTTAGAGGGAGAAGATGTGGAAGATCTCGATCTGACTGTTGAGACCTCGGTCGAGGTGGAAGTAACCTCGGTCGAGATGAAAGAAGAACCTGCAGAACCGGAAGAGGCAGATGCAGAAGACTTTGGCCAAATTACTGAGATTGTGGTCAAGGTGGAAGAAAGACCAGCTGAACTGAGAGAGATTTCGTGGGTGGATTATCAACCCAACACGAAACTTGCCTCAAGCTTTGGAGAACTTTGCAAGGTACGTTCTCCTACTTCATTTGAATTCCCTATTAATATTTCTGAATTTTTCAGGAAGACACCGGAGAGTTGGAGGTCTCTTCCGAAAGAACCTCCTAAGATCAAGATGAAACCTCCCTTGAAACTGTTGGAGGAAGATACTCCTTGGATTATAAGGAGTGAAGTTCGCAAGCACTACACCGTTAAGGCGATGAAGTGTTTCTTGTTCAAGTATGGGGTCCCTCGCATGCTCAGGACCTTGTACCATCCCCAAGTTCTAGATGGGGAAGCTGCTATGATTCTCGAGAAACTGTTTTCTCGATCCAGGAAAGGATGGGACACGAGGGTAGATTATGTCCCATTGAAGTGCAGGAAATCTAGAAGAATTCCGGTGAGAATCAAACCGTACAAGCTTGTACGTGGGAGATCTTACCATTTGCCGGTGAAATTAGGAACCGGAACCTTTTTGGAAGACTCTTATGATGGATGTGATGAGCACTCCACAACGTTCGAAGTGCATTGAGTAATTCTATGGAGAAGGGTCCAGCTAGCGACCTTAAACCAAGCGCTTCTTGGGAGGCAACCCAAGGTATTGCTTTCTTTCCCGTTTTCTAGTTCAGTTTAGATAGTTGCTTTGTTTTTGTTTTCCTCTAGACAACAACCAGGTATTCCAAAAAGGAAGGATCACAGTTCAGGAGCTACACTGGAAGAACAAAATTTCGAGAAGTTGAGGAAACGAGCTTTACTGAGATACATCTCGGGGACTGTCAGAACACCTCGACCGATATGTGCTTCGCCAACCGAGATGGTCTTATCTTGGAGCTGTTTCTTACTTCTTCATGCAGCTTAGCTATGTTCGGTGAGTATCCTGTCCTTAGACTTTTATTATACCCACTGGGACAGTGTGTCTCAAGTATGGGGTATTTATATGTATTATCTGACTATTTGACTTATGATGTATTACTCGACTTATGATGTATCGGATATTTTCATATTTATGCTTCATTCTGCATTTATATGTTTATCTGAGATTGCATGCATACTTACAGGTTATTTGATTGAGAAAAACGTCGAAACCGAAAAAAAAATGGTTTTAAAAAAATTTTTTGACCTCGACCGGGACAGTTCTGGCAAAACGAGGTGTTTCACCTCGGTTGAACCAAGAACATCTCGACCGAGGTGGGTTAACTGAGAGTTTTCGAAAACGATTTTTGTGTTACTTATCTGGATATGATCTCAGTGAAGATCTTGTTTACCGACTGGATTTAAATTCTTTATATGTTTGAAATGTTTTAT
Source organism: Fagopyrum esculentum (assembly GCA_033239045.1). NCBI lineage: Eukaryota > Viridiplantae > Streptophyta > Magnoliopsida > Caryophyllales > Polygonaceae > Fagopyrum > Fagopyrum esculentum. The sequence goes on from BSUD01000375.1 coordinate 108,981, forward strand.
GATATGTTTAAGTTGCTAAATGCTTTGTTTGAAATTATTGGCATGTTTAATACTTTATTTTTATCCAAATTATGTTGAATTTGAAGGTTGACACCGCAGCATAAGTTCTCTCACGTTCTTCTTGGAAAGACCAAGGCAATTCATTCTCTTCTTCTTCTTCTTCTTGATCATGCTTAGCCCCTCATATACATTTTGCCTCCCTTTACCTATCCGGGAATTTGGAAGCAAGCGAAGTGGTGAAAGCAAGTCAAAAGTTGAGAAGTGGCTGAAAGTGAAAGTATTAGAAAGCAATAATAGGTTTGGGGAAGTCAATCATGAAGATGAGTAACTCGGCACCATTCACATAGCCGGGTGTTTGTGTCTTGCCAAAGTCGGATTGAGCGATATTCCTAACGGGTCATGGTATGTGCATCAAGGGTTTGACGCATCTCAAGAAATTGATGATTGCGGATTTCCTAGGCTTCGGTTATTGTGCACCTCTGTCCATGCATCCCAAAAAGTAAAGTAAAAGAGAAAAAAGTGTGAAATAAGCAAAGCTTATTGGTGGAAGATGTTGCAAGTCAAAGTGAAAGTGAAGTTCATCCTTTTCCCGGATTCTAGCACCACATTACCTTACATACATCCCTACCCTACACGTTTCTTGACCTTTTCTTTTGGGAAGCCCTTGAGACCTCGAGCTTGTTGATTGACTTAGCGGTTTAAATCGGATTATACATGATTAATTTTGATAATTATGATTTATTATGCATTCTATGATTTTATGCAAAGATGAACAACTTTCCTATATTTATAAAATGTTTTGATCATATTGAGTTTTTAATTCCATGAAGTACTCTCTTAGAGTGATCTATGATAGTTGCACACCATAAAATGTTTTTGAAAGACTTTTCATTGATTTTCTTGACTTATAATCCATTCTATCTTGATTTCTATATGAGGAACTTGCTTAGGGACAAGCAAGGGCTAAGTATGGGGTATTTTGATAGCATGAATTATAGTCTATATTTTGGGGTTTGTTTGGACGTTTTATCTTTCATAATCTGCATGTTTGTATGTACATTATGTGATTTTACTACCATTTCATCTACCTTTGCGAGAATCGAGGTCTACACCTAGTTTCGTTGTAATTGCAGGTAATATGGTACGTTTTGCATCAAAAAGGAGCAAAAGGAGTCAAGAGTCATTTGGAGCTACATTCAGGAAGCACAACCATGGATTAAAGATTTACTTTGGACCAGTTTTGAGAGATTCTACACTCAGTTATGATCACCTCGGTTGCCCAGAGATTCATCTCGACCGAGGCGATCCAGAGACGCCGACTCGACCGAGGCGAACACCTAGGACGCGGCGAGAATATTTTATTCTTGGCTGAGATCTTTTAAAATTGGAAAGTGATCTTATATTTTTGGGCTGAGCTTCTAGAAGGAAGGAGATATGCAGAATCATATATTTTACCTATTTTTATGGGAATATATCTTCTTAAGATTTATTATCTTTGGAGGTTTATTTTTCCTATAAAAAGGATTGGATTTTCCACAAATCCGATCATGCTTAGAGGCTGCAAACACCGCATACGATCTCGATTACAGCAAAGAATACGCAGCAGCCGCATCCTACTCCAATTTCGGAGATTCGAAGAACCTTTTTGAAGGTTGAAGGAAGATTGAAGACTATAGCTTTATAGCTTTTTGGAGGGTTTTGTAAGATTGTCTTCAATTCCTTTCCTTGTTGTCTTGTCTTGTTGGATCATTATCCAAGGAACGATTTTGTGTGATATTTGATTCAGTTATTGAAGTGTTTTCATTAAATTCTTCTTTGTTCAAATATTCACCTTCTTCCCATATATTTAATACTTTCATTATGATGATGAGTGGCTAATTTCCTTGTGTGATTCTAGGGTGATTGGCTGAAGGTTGTGGGAAAAACAATGATAGAATGATCTTAATCACAGTAGGATCCTGAAAGTTCGAGTCTTTAACCTTAACCCTAAGCATCTCGTTCAGTCGATGAACATCTCGGCCGGGGTGGAAACTGGCTGACCGAGGTGGCTTATCCGATCCTTAACTGAGAGTTAATGTGTTAGAGTTTGCCAAATCCTATTCTTATTATACCTTTCTGGTTCAAAGCAAGCTTAGGATGAGACTTACCCGGTAATTCCTTAGTTTGTATACCAACGATCATAAGTTTAGGTAATAAAGGCTTGTCCTTTATTGGGGTTTGAGTGTGCTTCCATCCCATCTTTGTGAGTTAGCCTGAGACTTACCCGGTAAAGGTTGATTCTATTCCCTTAGATGGTGTGTTAGTTTGAGGTTATAGTTCTTTATCTTGATTCCTTGAGACTTACCCGGTAATAGGAGTTACGGTTTGGGATTAGTGTGTAGTGAGACTTACCCGGTGATCTACTCCACTTTAGTAACACCTTCCCAAAGCAAAAATCTCAGCTTTGTCCTCTTATCTATAGATCTTGAGTTGGAACCACAACTAGATGCTTTAATCCCTAGAATTGCATGTTTGCTTATTTGACATCTTATTCATCTTTGATTGTATACTTGCTCTTGTGGTTAGCATCAACACTAGCATACCGTATTGGACTTTGTTTCACTAAGTCCCTGTGATCGACCCCTGGAATTTTCTTGCTTTTACTACGATTGACCCGTACACTGCGGGTTCGCATCCTTGTTTTAAGCTTAAGTCTAGGGTTATAAATTTAAAGCTTGCACACACCGTTTGGAGCGAACAAGGTTCCAAAAACCTTATGTAACTCACCTAAAAGACACTCCCTATACAGGTTGTTGAGGCTCAATATAGAAAGATTCTAAAGACGAGGATTAGTATCAAATACCCAAACTTATAATCCAAGGATCAAGACTAACTTAACCGATTGAGGTTGATGAGGCTCACAATCGAGGTAGAGGTTGTTGAGGCTTCACTACCACCTAGAAAAGACAAGTCTAAACTAAGTTAAAGCAAATCTTTAACTTTGGATTGAAGTAAAAGCAGGCTCGTAAACTAGAGGGAAATTACGGTTGGATCTTGAGATTCCACGGTCGTGGAACTCAAGAACTGCCCGTAATTTTAAGTTGTCGACGATTCTCTCTAACTCTCAGGGTCTAATCTGTTTGCGATCGATCTATCATCACCTATGCCACAACTATCAACCCTTCACCTTAGAATTGTTAAGGGTTTTTAGCCAATAACAGTCATTTTGATATCAATTCAAGAATCAAAGAGTAAAAGATGAAAACTTTCAAGAACGATCAAAAATCTTCAAATGAATCTCAAGATCACAACAAATGTTTATCGAAAGATTCAAAACAAAGTAAACAATCACAACCTTAGGAAAGAAGAGAAACGGGATGTCAATCCGTTTTCAAATCAAACCTAAACAAGAAGAGAGATCTTCTTGCAAATCTTCCAAGAACTTCGATCTTCCACAATTCCGAAGATCACAGCAGCAATCTCCACTGAAAGTGCGAGATTTGAGCAACTCTCCGATGCGAACTTCGATCTCCAATGAGATCTCCCAAATGCCTCTAAACGAGGGTTTGTGCGTTGCTAAGCGTTGATCCTTAGCGTAAGCGTCGATGATTGTAAGCGGGGATAAGCGGTGATGACGGAATCTCCTTTCTTCCGTCTTTTTATAATGCAGGGCAAGGTTTCGGCCCGGCCCGATCTTCAAAAGATCATGGCTTCGAAACATGGCGAAAAGATTCGCCAAGATCACGGTCGTGGAAGATTCCACGACCGTAATTCTAGGGCGTGGAAACAATTACGGTTAGTTCCACGGCCGTAGAATCCCCTGGAATGAACATCGAATTCTGACTCTGAATCCACGGCCGTAATTCTGAATGTGGTTTTGGATACGGCCGTATTTTAGGGCGTAATTTAGGGCAAGAACGGGATTCTTCCCTAAACTCGTGCATTCCTCAATCTAATACTCCAAATTGCTTCCAAAAAGTGTCCTCGATCTATGGACATATCAACTCAACTCTCCTTTGCTCGATTCCGTTCGGAAATAGCTCCAAATCACCTATAATCAACATAGAACTTGTGTAGACATCCATATCGACAATATAGGCAATACTAGCTCACATATGCATAAAGATCAATCAAAGACTATCAATGTGAATCAATTACGTTTAGAAAACGTGCCTAAAATATCACAATGTTTCATGCTAACAAATAACCCCATACTTAGCACTTGCTTGTCCCTAAGCAAGGTCTTTCAAAAAGCTTCAAAACAAGAGTTAGGATGAAATATGTGTACCTTCTTTTGGTGAATGTGACTTCTAAAGAGTAGATCATTCTCAAACCTTGCTTCAATCGTTTATCAAACTTTCACACACTCAATCAAAGAGTAAAAAGCAAAGAGAGTTCATGAATCAATTTAACCTCTAAATAAGCATCATAACCTTCAAACTTTATCAAAATCAATCATAAGAAGCTTTAATTTAGATCACCAAGTCATATAACATTCTTTTGATCTTAAGGACTTTCAAAGAAAAGGTCTAGAGTATGGAAGGGAAGGGAAAACTTTAAGGGGAAGTGGTGCATAAATCCGGGAAAGTGGACAACTACCTTCTTCTTCTTATGCGGTTTCCGCAACACTTCAACTTAGAGCTTCGCTCTCTTCTTTTCATTTTTCGACTTTACTTTTGGAGTTATGGATAGAGGTGCACAAAAACCGAAGCCTAGGAGATCGGCGTTTCTCAAATTTGCAAGAGATGCCTCAAACCCTTAGCGCACATACCATAATCCGCTAGGAATATCGCTCAATCCGACTTTGGCAAGACACAAACACCCGGCTATGTGAATGGTGCCGAGTTACTCATCGTCATGATTGACTTCCCCAAACCTATAATTTCTTTCTATTCAATTGATTGCAAATAATTGCTCTCATGGCCCTCCCACATCAAACATGCATTTTTCATTCACTTTTCCAAGTTCCCGGATAGGTAAAGGAGGCTAATATTTCAATGAGGAGCTAGATGATTAAAGAAAGAGGAAAGAAAATATCGAATTGCCTTAATCATTTCAACAAGAAGTATAGGAACTTATAATGTGATTTCAACTTCAATTTCTCAACATGATTTAGGTAACGTTTTCACATTATAAAACTTGCAAAAGGGGTAGAATTCATTCATTCAAATTCTTTTCGGTTTACCATCCTTTTAAGCATGCAATTGTCGTCAAACTCAATTCGCAAGTAGTGATTATCATGGAAATCATCTCAATTCATTAGAAGCACAAAATTTTCAAAATTTTTCAATTTTTATGGGTTTTCAAAGTTCTTTTTCATGCAATGCAAAAATAAAACGTGTAACACATAGTGAACATGCAATGATAGTCTCGAAATGAAAGCAACATAGAGAGTAGAGTTATTACAAACTTTTAGTACATCCCACCCCATACTTAGGACGAACATTGTCCCTAATGTTCAAAAGAAAGAACAAAAGAAAGAAAAGAAAAAGAAACTCACAAGGTGGTGGCGGGAATGTCTAAAAACAAACGATCATGCGTCCAATCACTGCGGCGGCGGTGGAGGCGGGAATGGAGAGAAACTCGGATCATAGAACCGCCCAAACTGCTGGCGGTAGACGTCCCTCATCATGTGGTCAAGGTCGTCTAAGCGTCCGTCCCTAGCATCCGCCCGGATCTCTAGTGCTCCAACTCTCTGCGAAAGTCCGGTAGCCCAATCCGGCATCCTCTCATACCATCCCGGGGCGTGATCGTACCATGCGGGGGCATCGGCTGGTGCTGGCGGTGGTGGTGGTGGTGGTGCTGTTGGCTGCGTCGTGGACCAAGGAGGAGGTGTGTCGTACCAAGTGGGAGGTGTAGTCATCCACGTGGGCCTCTCACTCACGCTAGCGCGGCGAGATGACGAGCCTGAAGCTCTAGCTGGGCGTGGAGAGCGCCTAGGTGCATCCAGGGCCGCCTCTGGCTGAACCGGAAACGAGCCGAACTCCTGCTCCGCTCCTCCACCACTCTCGTACTGCTCTCCCATGTCCTCCTCATCCACAACCGGTGGTGGAACGTAAGGGGGAGCTACAAGCCTGTTCGCATGCATCGCAGCGAACGTCTCCTTCCAATTGTGGCGTCCCGCCACAATGGAATACTCTGGCAGCCACTCAATACCCCTACCCGTCCTGCTCTCCCAAGGCATGCCCGCATAAGGCGGACCTCTATGTGTGGGGAAGATGAGTCCCCTGACCATGAATGCATGTAATCCTAGAGGCACGGCGGGAATGCGGGTGCAAGCTGAAAAATCCACACCAAACGTCCTAGCTATGTGGGTCACTATCCCACCATATCCAATGTTCCCTCTCGATTTGTTCTTGAGTTTACTCATCGTAGCCGCCAAAAGAGTAGCACAATCTGCGCGGCATCCATAAAGCATACTGTAAAGAAGGAATAGCTCATCCGTCTTGATCTTTTGGGGCGTCTCCGTCCTAGGAAAGAGACACTCCGAAAGAACACGGTGAGCTATCTTCAAGGCTAGATGGTACATCAATCTAGCCTTGGTATCGGCGGGTTGCCAACGGTCCTCGTCGGCGTAAATCATAGCCACTTCCGCCCAAAAATCCTTCGCGGAAACACCTCTAGGAAGTCGACCATTATAGGTCTCATGGAACCCGAAAATGGTCCCGAACTCAACAATGCTCAAGTGATAGTCTCGATTCATGAGACGGAAGGAGACGGTTCTATCAACTGGGCTGTGCTCAAAGGACGTCACAACCTCCCGGGTAATCTCCTCATAAGCGTCTTCACGAATGTTCGTGAAGACTAGCAATCCGGCTCTATCCAAGAGCCATGTGAGATCATCAACTATGTTGAGAGGATGTAGATCCTCCAACAACAAATACCTAGGGCCAATCACTGCCCTCTTCTCTATCCTTTCAAATGCAGCTAGGTGGTTCTCATGTATGGTTGGGACGCTAGGGTGAGGTGGTGAAGATGGAGGTGAAGGTGAGGATGGTAGTGAGGGAGATGAGGGTGGTGGTGCCCTAGAGGTGGAGGGGTTGCCCTTTCGTTTCTTATTTTGGTTCCCTTTCTTCTCCTTTATCCTTCCTGAAACTCTCCTTACGAAATCCATTTTTCTCCAAAAATCACGGTCTGTTCTTCAGGTTCCACGGCCGTGGTTTACCCAGAGACCGTGATTCGTCTCAGAAATTCGTGAATCTCAGCAAATTCACCAACAATCACCACAACAAGCAGTCCTAATCTAATTCCTTCCAGTCTTTGTTATTTCTTGCTAAAAATCTATAGCAAAAACGAACCAAATCCGCGAGAATCGAAGAGAAAGAAATAACCTCTTTTTCGGATTGAAAAATCCAAAATGCGTGTTTGTTGATCGATTTCCACTCGATTTGTTGCTTGGATCCTGTTCGTGGTTGGATTTGCTGCAGTTTAGGATGAAGAATCGTTGAAAACGATTAGGAAACGAAGAATTTGGAGTGGCTGCGGGTTTTCGGTTTCTAGGTCGTGGAATTTGGGAAATTTTGGTTAAGTGTGTGAAGAATGTGGGTTTTATAGTGGCCGGCAAAATTTCCAAAAATCACGGTCTGTCGGGGCATTCCACGGCCGTGGAAGTGTACGGAACCGTGGTTTTGATGATTTTTCACAGGCGTTTGAAAATTACGGTCACTGTAGCTATGACGACCGTAATTTGGACCGTGGAACTCTCTGTAAAGCTTCAAAGTCCAAATTTCGTCACTTTTCTTCGACATTATCCTCTCTTTCTCCTTTTCCATTGATCCTACAACCAAAAACACGAACATACCGGAAGAAATCGAGGAAAATAAAGCGAAAAAATATCTATTCTAAACTAAACTATGAATCGAAAACAAAAATGAAAATGCAATACCTTGGGTTGCCTCCCAAGAAGCGCTTTGTTTAAGGTCCGTAGCTAGACCAATCTTGCACTTATTCGAGTGCGGTAGGTGCAAACTCCTCAGCTTGGAGTTCCGGTGAGTACTTCTTGAGTCGTTGGCCGTTCACCTTAAAACTTCCGCTAGCTTCACCCCATACTTCAACTGCACCATGGGGGAAAATACGCTTAATTAGAAAAGGTCCGGTCCAACGGGATTTTAACTTACCTGGAAAGAGGCGAAGTCTTGAATTGAAGAGGAGAACTTGATCTCCTTCTTTGAAGTCCTTTGGAATGATATGCTTATCATGCCAACGCTTTGCTCTTTCCTTGTAGATCTTAGCGTTTTCGTAGGCGTTCAAACGGAGTTCATCCAGCTCGTTGATGTCTAGGAGACGCTTCTCTCCCGCTTCCTTCATGCCGAAATTCAGCCATTTGATAGCCCAAAACGCTTTGTGCTCTAGCTCTACCGGCAAATGACAAGACTTCCCATACACAAGGTTGTATGGTGTGGTTCCTATGGGGGTCTTGTACGCAGTCCGGTACGCCCATAATGCATCATCTAGTTTCAAGGACCAATCCTTCCTAGTCCTTGAAACCGTCTTCTCTAGAATTCCCTTGATCTCCCTATTTGAGATCTCAACTTGTCCACTTGTTTGTGGATGGTAAGGGGTAGCGATCTTGTGAGTAACCCCATACTTGGCTAGAAGAGCTTCGAAGCGACGGGCTATGAAGTGAGAACCTCCATCACTAATGATCGTCCTTGGCGTCCCGAATCGTGGGAAAATGGTCTTGTTGAAGAACTTGACCACCACCATGGCATCATTTGTGGGAGAGGCAATTGCTTCCACCCATCTAGAAACGTAGTCCACCGCCAATAATATGTATTGGTTTCCACAAGAAGATGGGAATGGTCCCATGAAGTCGACTCCCCAAACGTCGAAAATCTCCACCTCTTGGATGTTGTTGAGGGGCATCTCGTTCCTTCTAGAAATATTGCCTGTTCTTTGACAAGCATCGCAACAAGAAACAAAGGATTGCACATCTTTAAATAAAGTAGGCCAATAGAATCCAGATTGCAATACCTTTGCGCTAGTTTTGTTCGAACTAGTGTGTCCTCCACAAGGTAGTGAATGACAATGGCGGATGACACTTTGCATCTCATCTTCCGGCACACATCGCCGAATGATGCAATCCGGACCTCTCTTAAAGAGGAGAGGCTCGTTCCAATAATATTCCCGGACGTCCTTGAAGAACTTCTTCCTTTGTGCGTATGACAGTCCGGGTGGTATCTCCTGGAAAACCAAATAGTTAACGAAATCAGCAAACCATGGTTCGTTACCTTTGGAGACTACCTTGATGCACTCCTCTATGATATGTAGGTGTTCGTCCGGAAAGGAGTCATCAATGGGTAAATGGTCGTCCTCTAGATGTGTTAGACGACTCAAATGATCCGCAACAGAATTTTCCGAGCCTTTCTTGTCGCGGATCTCAAGATCGAATTCTTGTAGGAGAAGAATCCATCTAATCAGCCTTGGCTTCGCATCTTTCTTCGCAAGGAGGTACCGGATCGCAGCATGATCCGTGTAGACAATCACCTTTGCACCTACAAGATAAGAGCGAAACTTGTCAATAGCGTAGACAATGGCTAAAAATTCCTTCTCTGTAGTGGCGTAGTTGAGCTGAGCTTCGTCTAGCGTCTTGCTAGCGTAGTATATGGCGTGGGTTCGTCCTTCTTTTCGTTGTCCAAGAACAGCTCCAATGGCTACGTCACTGGCGTCGCACATAATCTCGAAGGGGAGAGTCCAATCCGGAGGTTGGATGATAGGTGCTGAAATTAGAGCTTGCCGAATGGTGTTAAACGCATCCAAACATTCCTGCGAAAACTCAAAAACCGCATCCTTCATCAATAGATTAGTGAGAGGTTTTGATATCTTAGAAAAGTCCTTAATGAATCGTCTATAGAATCCAGCATGTCCTAGGAAACTTCTTATCCCTTTCACCGAAATTGGGGGAGGAAGTTTCTCTATGGTCTCTATCTTAGCCTTGTCTACCTCTATCCCTCTACTAGAGACTAAGTGACCTAATACGATTCCTTCCTTAACCATAAACTGACACTTCTCCCAATTAAGAACTAGGTTAGTGTCTTCACATCTTTGCAAAACAAGAGAAAGGTTAGAAAGACAATCGTTAAAAGAGGAACCGTAAACGGAGAAGTCGTCCATGAAGACTTCCATGATTTCCTCTACGTATTCGGAGAAGATGGCCATCATGCACCGTTGAAAGGTGGCTGGGGCGTTGCAAAGCCCGAACGGCATTCTCCTATAGGCAAACGTACCCCAAGGGCACGTGAATGTGGTCTTCTCTTGATCATCCGGATGTATCGGAATCTGAAAGAAGCCACTATAACCGTCAAGGTAGCAAAAGTATGAATGTTGTGCTAACCTTTCAAGCATCTGATCGATGAATGGCAATGGAAAGTGATCCTTCCGCGTTGCGTTGTTGAGCTTGCGGTAGTCTATACACATTCGCCATCCAGTTACGGTTCGGGTAGGAATGAGTTCGTTGTTCTTATTGGTGATGACCGTCATTCCTCCCTTCTTCGGAACTACTTGAACCGGGCTCACCCACTTGCTATCGGAGATAGGATAGATGATACCTGCATCAAGAAGTTTAAGAATTTCCTTCTTGACAACCTCCTTCATGGTCGGATTCAACCGCCTTTGAGGTTGTCTTGAAGTTCTAAAGTCCTCCTCCATTAGTATCTTATGCATGCATAGGGAGGGTTTAATTCCTACTAAGTCCTCAATAGTATAGCCTATTGCTTTTCTATGTTTCCTAAGGACAATCATGAGCTGTTCATGTTCATCTATGCTTAATTCGGAACTAACAATAACCGGGAAGGTAGAATTAGATCCAAGAAAAGCGTACCTTAGATGAGTAGGAAGTGGTTTGAGTTCCATCGCTTTCGGAGCTTCCAACGATCCTTGAGGAGCTTCCGATGTTTCCTTAGAAGTTTCTAAGGATGTTGAATGGGTTGGAGAAGAATTAGAAGAAGTTGAAGAAGTATGCCGATCACCCTCTTCCACGGTCAAAATTACGGTCTCCTCTGGTGTTCCACGGCCGTAATATCCTCTGGAATGGAGGTCGATTTTGGTCGTGGAATCCACGGTCGTGGAATACAGAGTATGACCGTGGATTCTAGTATTCTCAGCCTCATCGTGGAGTTTTTCAAACTCCACTCCATGCATCTCTTCTTGTGCTTCTAAGGCTTCAATTTCCTCTTTGCACTCTTCTTCTTCTCCTACATTGGTTAGACTCATAGTAATAACCTTTTGTAAAGGATCGTTAAAGAGAATCGCACTTACCTCCTCCCTAGACAAACCTTCTTCGTCTTGGATATCGTAGATATCCTCGTCAAAGATTGGTTCCTTCACTAGAGTGGAAAGAACGAACTCTACTTTCTCTTCTCCAATATCAAAAGCGAGTCTCCCATTCTTGCAATCGACCATGCAGCCGGAAGTTGCAAGAAACGGTCTTCCGAGTATGATCGGGACCGGACTATCTGCAGGAATGTCAAGCACGACAAAATCAATGGGAACAAAGAATTTACCTAGCTTGACTGGGACGTCTTCTACAATGCCGACGGGACGAGTAATGGATCGATCCGCCATGTATAACGTCATCTTCACCGGTTTAGGGTCGCCTAAACCGATCTTCCTGCACAACGCAAGTGGTATGATGCTCACACTTGCTCCTAAGTCACATAAAGCGTCATATGTGACCTCTCCCACTCCAATGGGAATGCAAAATGACCCCGGATCTTTCAGCTTTGGGGGCATTTTCTCCTTCATCGTCTTGATGAGATCCGAAGAATCCGAACTCATCTTGACTTCACCGAAATCTTCTAATTTCCTCTTGTTAGAGAGAAGCTTTTTCAAGAACTTGCCATAAGCCGGCATACCTACAATAGCATCAATGAAGGGTATATTAATATGCAGCTTGCTCATGAGTTCTATGAACTTACCGAATTGTTTATCTAGGCGCGCTCGCGCTCTAGATTGAGGGAATGGTAGGGGAGGTTTGTAAGCTGGAGGAGGAACATAGACGTCTTCCTTCTCCTTCCCCTTTCCTTTGTCCTTCTCTACGGGGACTTCAACGAACGTAGGCTGCGGATCGGTGGTAGTCACTCCGCTCCTAGTTGTAATCGCCATCACCCTTCCCTTAGGGTTGTCCTCCGTCTTTCCTGGAAGTTTCCCTTGATTTCTAGGGACTTCCTCCGCGTGGTTGAACAATTGGTTTTCCAAAACCTTTTGAGCTTTGTCAACCTTAGAAATTTGATCATCAACCTTGATGATGCGGTTCTCCAATCCTTGAAGCTTTCCCAAGATAGTTTCCAACATGGGATCGGGCTTCTCCTTTCCCGTATTGTTGCCTCCATTAGATGATTGCCCGTGGCTTTTCAAAGGAGTAGAGGAAGAGGAGGGTGGAGTTAGTGAATTGGAATTGGAAGGATAGGAGTTACCGGAATTTTGTTGATTGGAGCGTCAATTGTTGTTGTTTGAACCCCGATTGTTGTTCCAATTGTTGTTGTTCCGGTTATTGTTGTTTCCATTCCAATTGTTATTCCGGTTATTGTTCCGGTTATTGTTGTTGCGGTTGGTGTTATCACCGCCGTTGTTGTTGCCCAAATAGCCAACATCCTTCTCTTGTTGTTTTGGGAAGTTGGTCTTGATAGCCTCCTTCAACTCCTTGATCTCATTGTTGAGGGAGAAAATCTGAGTTTGAGCTTCATGTGTGAGCTTCGCTCCTTGCTCCACACGATTTCCCTCCACCTTCCGGTGGGAATATTTCTCTATGACTCTTGCTTGCTTCTCAATGAAGTCCCAAGCGTCATCTTCTCTCATGTCCATGAACGTTCCACATGAGAGGGATTGGAGGTTGAATTGCGTTCCCGCATCCAGCCCCTTGTAGTAAATCTCCAGCAAGGCAAGCTTGGATATGCCATGATGAGGGCAATCCAATAGTAAATTCTGAAACCTTTCCCAAGATTGAAACAAACTTTCGTTAGGTCTCATGGAAAAAGCATTGATCTTACCTCTAAGTTCCGCCGTTTTGGAAGGCGGAAAGAATTTGGTGAGAAACTTTGCGGAAAGGTCTTCCCACGTGTCTAGTTTCCCATTAGGAAGAGCTTGGTACCAAGATAACGCTTTCCCTTTCAAGGAGAAAAAGAAAGGTTTAAGTTTGTAGCTGTTGGTAGTAGCGCCCTTTGGTTTCATCGTCTCCATCATACACTCAAAGTTTTGCAAGTGTTGGTGTGGAGATTCAGCGCTTGTACCGCCAAATTGGCTTTGGCGAACAAGAGTGATAACTTGAGGGTTGAAGCTAAACCCTTGCACATCTTCAGCATCAAAATTCACACCCAAGCGGCGTGGTTGTTGTGTTGGATCCATCCGCTGGCCAAGAGTTCTTGGCTCATTATCCACACGTTCGACTCTCGCATTCCTTGGTGGGATGCGGCGATTAGTAGCTCCTTGTGGATTGAAGGGATTTATGTTGATCGTGGGATCAATCTCTTCTAACGGTGGCATGGAAGAATCACTATCATCAGCGGATGAGTGGCTTTTTCTTCTAGACCTTGATCTCCTTCTCGAGGACTTCTTGCCTACCTTATCTTCAAGGTCGCTCATCTTTATCCTCATTTGGAAGAGCATGTCTTGTAGACCGTTAACTTGAGATTGATGACGATCCATCTCATCCTGGCGGAGAGTCTCATTCCATCGGAGTTGAGCTTCCTTCTCCGCCAACTCCGTTTGAAGATCGCGTTCGTTCTCTTCAGCCATCTTCTTTTCCTTGCGCCTTTGTCTCAAGGTTTTCTCTAGCTCTTGATCAAGAGGTAAGATATCTTCGGTGTTCCTAGACCTGCGCATGCACTCAAAGCAATATCAAATAACGAGAGCAAGCTCCCAAGCTTGACAACCGGTTACCGAATTCGGCCGAAACCAAATCCCCGGCAACGGCGCCAAAAACTTGTTCGCCCCTAGAGGTGTGTGCAAATAAGTTTTAAATTTATAAAACTAGAATCAAGCAGCGAACCCGCAGTGTACGGATCGAGGTAGCTAAGCAAGAATTACAGAGTATCGAACACAGGGATTTGGGTGGGAACAAATTCGATTGCAGGTTATCAAGCAAGTAAATATGGGAGTTTTGCAGATATTGGGAAAACAACAATCCTAAAGTTCCGGGTATCCAGCTGTGGCAACAGATTCAAGATATACTAATGATATAAAGACAGAGTAGAGATATGCAAAGGTATACTAATGTAAGGTAATCGTACGGTTGAGGTTCCAAAAACCTTATGTAACTCACCTAAAAGACACTCCCTATACAGGTTGTTGAGGCTCAATATAGAAAGATTCTAAAGACGAGGATTAGTATCAAATACCCAAACTTATAATCCAAGGATCAAGACTAACTTAACCGATTGAGGTTGATGAGGCTCACAATCGAGGTAGAGGTTGTTGAGGCTTCACTACCACCTAGAAAAGACAAGTCTAAACTAAGTTAAAGCAAATCTTTAACTTTGGATTGAAGTAAAAGCAGGCTCGTAAACTAGAGGGAAATTACGGTTGGATCTTGAGATTCCACGGTCGTGGAACTCAAGAACTGCCCGTAATTTTAAGTTGTCGACGATTCTCTCTAACTCTCAGGGTCTAATCTGTTTGCGATCGATCTATCATCACCTATGCCACAACTATCAACCCTTCACCTTAGAATTGTTAAGGATTTTTAGCCAATAACAGTCATTTTGATATCAATTCAAGAATCAAAGAGTAAAAGATGAAAACTTTCAAGAACGATCAAAAATCTTCAAATGAATCTCAAGATCACAACAAATGTTTATCGAAAGATTCAAAACAATGTAAACAATCACAACCTTAGGAAAGAAGAGAAACGGGATGTCAATCCGTTTTCAAATCAAACCTAAACAAGAAGAGAGATCTTCTTGCAAATCTTCCAAGAACTTCGATCTTCCACAATTCCGAAGATCACAGCAGCAATCTCCACTGAAAGTGCGAGATTTGAGCAACTCTCCGATGCGAACTTCGATCTCCAATGAGATCTCCCAAATGCCTCTAAACGAGGTTTTGTGCGTTGCTAAGCGTTGATCCTTAGCGTAAGCGTCGATGATTGTAAGCGGGGATAAGCGGTGATGACGGAATCTCCTTTCTTCCGTCTTTTTATAATGCAGGGCAAGGTGTCGGCCCGGCCCGATCTTCAAAAGATCATGGCTTCGAAACATGGCGAAAAGATTCGCCAAGATCACGGTCGTGGAAGATTCCACGACCGTAATTCTAGGGCGTGGAAACAATTACGGTTAGTTCCACGGCCGTAGAATCCCCTGGAATGAACATCGAATTCTGACTCTGAATCCACGGCCGTAATTCTGAACGTGGTTTTGGATACGGCCGTATTTTAGGGCGTAATTTAGGGCAAGAACGTGATTCTTCCCTAAACTCGTGCATTCCTCAATCTAATACTCCAAATTGCTTCCAAAAAGTGTCCTCGATCTATGGACATATCAACTCAACTCTCCTTTGCTCGATTCCGTTCGGAAATAGCTCCAAATCACCTATAATCAACATAGAACTTGTGTAGACATCCATATCGACAATATAGGCAATACTAGCTCACATATGCATAAAGATCAATCAAAGACTATCAATGTGAATCAATTACGTTTAGAAAACGTGCCTAAAATATCACAATATTTCATGCTAACAATCGTTCTGTTCAATACCCGTAGTCCCCATGTCGCTGGACGATGGATCAGACTGTGCCGTACTTTTTGGAGGCTGCGAGAGTGGGCATCTTTCAGCACCATGACCGTACAGCCCAGAACGATGACAGATTGCATTCAAGCCTTCGTAAACCACATGCACCCTATTGTCTCCTATCAGGATGGTGCCTATCAAAGGTTTGTCAAGTTCTATTTCGACGCATACCCGTGCAAATTTACCTCTTGTTGCATACAGAGTGTTAAGATCCACTTTCAGTGGAGTCCCAAGTGCGGATGCTAAGCCGTATAACACAGCTTCGTCGTAGAGTTGCATGGGTAAGTCTGAAAGTCTAGCCCAAGCAAAGATCGAGCGGAGTTTGTCAATGTATGGATTAAAATCAGCCGACCATGGACGCACAGTAATGTAGTGACCGAAGATCTCCCACGGTCCATCTGTAAGGGCTTTCAGAAAATCATCTTCGTTGTCAAATCTAACTGCATAAAAACCATTAGGCAGATCCAGGATAGTCATTAGACCAGCAGGGCGCCAAACTTGATACAATCTCCGCTCTAACAAACGGAATGCCACATTCCTTCCGAGGACTTTGATGATAACTGCTGTCTTCCATTTCTCAGATAAAGAATCGATAACGTCGGAATCGATTTCAGCAATAGCCAGACCACGTACACCATCCGGGAATGAGATACGCATCCTTCGTGACTCGATGAGCGAGTCACAACAAAGGGGAACAGCGGATAGCTGGTGCCCACCTACAGCAGCGGCGTAAGTTTTGGTTTCTGGTGGTTCATCAGGAGGATCAGATGGTGGGTGGGAACAACCAGGGATCTCCGGCGGTGGGGCAGGTGGAGAGGACATATTTTGTTGAGTAGGCTAGTCGTGGGGAGTTAATGTTAATCCTTAATCAACTTTATTAGTTAGTCTGGCCCCTCTTCTGCAATATTTTTGTGAGGTTAAATATGTTTGATGACTTGCTAATTTGCATTGCATGTTTTGTTTGTTCTGTTTTGTTTGGGGTTGAGCAAAGTGTAGTGTCAGTGGAGCTTGTCTGCAGTGAAGATCGTCAAGAAAGTGAGGCAGATTATACGCATAGGTCCTCCGAATGCCATCTTTCTGCAGCCATTCCAGTTAGCAGGATGACAGGGAATTCAAGACCTCCATTTTATAGTTCATGCTTAAGATGTTTCTGTTTTTTTTAACACTTTCATGCGTTTT
Organism: Fagopyrum esculentum; assembly: GCA_033239045.1. Classification (NCBI taxonomy): domain Eukaryota; kingdom Viridiplantae; phylum Streptophyta; class Magnoliopsida; order Caryophyllales; family Polygonaceae; genus Fagopyrum; species Fagopyrum esculentum. Next base: position 125,862 of record BSUD01000375.1, read on the forward strand.
ACATAATCGCTCGCTTCTTTTTGGGTGTGAAGCAGTGTCTCATCTGTAAATCATACCAATCATTTTGTGGCCGTGATCATGCGTGGAGGAGTGTGGTTGTCGTCGTGTGCATGTGGACGCTGACTTGTTACTTGTTCTTAGTCTCATTAATACGGGTTTTGATTATGTTCATCCTTTATTTACCCTAGTATCGTGTTGGCAAGTCTTTTCAATCGGACCGTATTTTCTAGTAATAGGATGACGGATTCGCTCTCCGCTTTGTTCTAAAAACTTATGTTACATGACTTGTGTTATTATTTGTTTTTTCTCCGGTTAAGCCCATCTAATGTGCGCCCATAAACCTATTTATTTCACAGGTGATCCATATCCTAATTAAACAAATCCGGAATCTGTCAAGTCTGAAAGATGGTAAAGGGTTCTTACAACCATATCAAATTATCTATTTATTTAAAGAAAGTAGATAATACAGACTTCACGAATAACAAAATGTGGGTTATATTTTAATTAATTTAGATTAAAAATATACTAATAATTCTCAATCACGTTGTATTATACTTCTTAAATTAGAGATGAGGAAGACAAAAGGCATAGACGGTACAACCACACGATTCATTTAGTATTTGATGGATCATACTTGGTCTATCTTGATTTCTTCGATGAAATCCTGCACACCCCAAACCCCAACACAAGATGACCAAGCTTGCTCCATCGTGATGGGTGAAAATTTATAAAAGTAATCCTCAGTCCGAAATTCATGGACTGAATTTGGCTTCTTCCATACCTCGCGTGACCTTGATAATCTACAATGAAACCCATAATCTTTGATCATCAAAATCTAGGATTGAAGTTGGATGGTTGTGGTGGCCAAATTCCGCCTCCGCCATCGTTTGTTATGTAGGACATGCAAGAAACAGGTACCAAGCATAGCCCTTGGCTTCTCAAATCTGGCTTCGATTCATCGTTTCCATCTGAACCCTACAATTACAACACCTATGTATACGTGAAATCTCCCACCTGACTTGTATATAGTTAATATGGTTTTGTTTACCTCTTGCATGGGGTCCCTGCTTTTGTGGCGTGATGACAGCTTCATGTATGGAAGACTAAGTGTCTGCACAAAATATCACAAGCATGGAATTAACATTAACCAGGCTTCATACTAAACTCATACCTTACCATTTACATTATTATAATTATTGTTGCAATTATTTTTATTTTGGTAAGTTTTGCTGTTTGTATGTGTGGGTGTGAGATACTGAGATGTGGGATCGAGAATCAAGAAGTTAAAGTAATATACAAATATAAGGAGAATAATACCTCAACCTGGTTCTGAAGGAATTTGATGTACCCAATAGCCTCCATTAGCACCGAGGCTGTGTCTGTCTGGAACCCGCATGCAAATACATAGAGAGTAATACATTACCATACTTTACATATTTCTAGGAGAATTGTTTACTCTGACCAAACATCAAGGAAATAAAATATGTGATTTGAAAAGAAACAATTTCAACGAACACGTAGCAGCAAATATCAAGCTGTTGAGTTTCTATCTATCTCTATCTATATATATGTTTTTTATATGGCATATGTTAAAATTGATTTATCTGAAAAAAGTGAAAATATGATGATCACTTTGATATCTATACATGAATGCAACTATGCGAGTGCTATACATCACTGTATCACTTCCACCAAAAAAAAAATCACTGTATCACACCTACTGGTTTTCACTTTCCCCGGTGTAAAGTTGCCCAGTTAAAAGGAAGAAAGGAAAAGAAAAGAAAAAAGAGAAAATTTACTTTTCTTCTCCAAATTTGCCAGATAATATAACTAGCTGATAACATTATTTTCAACCACAGTATTAGTGTTAACTGTAACATACACAATACTGTTTATCCAGTGAAATCCTGCATTTCACAAGTAAATAGTTGCTTCAAAACCTTTCTCTTTTTTTTAAAAAAAAAAAATGTAATAAATATTTATTTTTTTAACCTAGAAAGTAATTATTAAGCATAAATACCTTGCCAAAGGGTGCCACCAATTGCTGAAGAGCTGCAATTCTGTCTCCCAGTTTCTCCTTCCGAACCTAGTCAAATAACAAAAGTAAACGCTGGCTTCATTACAATTAACCACATGTAGGAGATCATATTGTTCAAATTCCAATCATTCTCACACTCTCTACTTCCTACAAAACTTGCATACCAAAAATGACCACAGTTGAGTTCATCCCTACGTGAAAGTACCTTGAAAGGTGGGCAAGAAGTGCGTGACTCAGCACGAGATCGCTTGTTTACTGATGGAGGTGCCTTTGGCTCCACAATGTTGTTAGGCCTCTTTGGTCCAGCGAGAACCACATTATTGTTGAAGGAAGGAATCTTTATAATGCAGAAAAGAACAGATTATTAGTAGGGCATACAAATTTAAATCGATCACAAAAGTAGAAAGGGAGACTAAAGTTCTGTAAAAGGATAATATTAATTCATCCAATATAGTTAAAGCTGAAAGGGCATCCCTTATAACAGAAAATGAGTGTGATGTGCTTTCCAATGACAAAGATGAAATCCTTAAGAAAGAGTCTTTACTTTTCCATTATACCCAAACAACCCATGTTCTATTTCAAAATTAATTACTTCCTTAATAACCTTTATGAAGTAGTTCCAAAGTTTACATTAGAGGATCACAATGCGAACTTTCTATATGCTTGTAAACTTTAAGGTTTGTTTGCAAAACATGCTTATAAAGTATAAGCCCCTTATCTACACAAAGAATTACTTAATCTTTCAGCACAATATGCATCTTATATGTAATCAGCGCGTCGTGTCAAACTAACCCTTAATAGGAAAAGAAACTATGATAGCTTCCCCCTTCCACTTCTCCAACAAAGTGAATAATGTATCCAAGCAATCTAGTTGAGAAAAAGAAGATAAAACTCACATTATCAGGATCAACAGACTGTTTTAGCCTCGAGTACTGGTGGATACCAGTAAACCCAAGCTGCGAGCTATCTTCACCTAGCCTGTGAGTATTGCTATCCATAGGGTGATCACTCTCAACACTGGACCTGTCCATGGAGAAGAGATCTAGAGCCTGCAAGTTTACATCTATTGAGCCAGGGAAGCCTGAAGACATATTTCTCAAGCTTGATATATTTACAGTTGGATAAATCTGGCTAGAGTTTCCCTGGATGCTTATTGTGGCTCCAACACTGAATGGCACATTATTATTTGCACTCTCAAGTGACTGAAATGCTTGATCTCTTGTAGGATGAAGATTATTGCCAACATGATAGTTAGGAGACAACAATAATGTCTTGAGCAGAAGCTTTTCACTTAAATCATTCATTTGTGTATGCTCCTCACCATTCTCTTGTATACTTGATAAGTTACCACTGTTTAGCAAGTCAGTGAACTTCGGAAACGTCGAAGAGTTGTCTGAATTAATCTCCCCCTTGATATTATTCCCATCATACTGATCGTTGTTATTGAGCCAACTATGGCAGCCCAATTCTTGCAGATTCGAGTTGTTGAGAGCATTATGGACATGAACGTCACTCCTTTGGTTTAAATCCCTAAAGAGAACCTCACCAGAGCTTGTGTGTATACTGCTGCTATTCCTGCCCAAACTATATACACAGCATGCAACGCAAGAACTTGCATGTTAAGTAAACCCTAGAACTGCAAGTCTATGAAAATAAGAATAGATACCAATTAAGGCAGTAGCGATGGGAATAGGTGTTGTTTTCAGCAGAAACAGAAGTGCGTGGTTTAAGAGAGAAGCAAATTAAACATGGAAATTTAGGTAACAAAAAGAAAGGAAACATAAATAAAGGGGAGAAAGGAGGACTTACAAAAGAAGATTAGACGACAAGGCATGGTTGTTTCCAACACCAAGGCATGGGGTAGCGGCTAAAGTGGAAGACCCAACGAGAAGCTGATGATCCTGGTGGAGCTGGTGGTGGTGATGGAGGTTTGCAGATTCCATTATATGATATATACTACTTAGTATTATTAAAGGCTTGTAAATCCCAAGGATGATGAGTATTGAGATTAGTT
>BSUD01000375.1:143035-162895 GCA_033239045.1 Fagopyrum esculentum
GTATCAAAAAAAAAAAAAAAAACTAATAAGATCCTCTTATTTAAAATCATATTAGTTTTATATCCCCTCATTTCCCCCCTCTCTCTCACCGATTTTTTTTTATTTCTATAATTTCCTAAACGTTCTCTTCCTTAACTTCCATTCTCTCTTCCGTTAAGTTTTATTTTCAACAATACTAAAATCTCTTTTAACCGAAAAAAAATGTTTAAATAACAAAAGGAACTTCCTAAGTTAACGTTTTCAAAATAATAAAAGAAACCAACAACCCTACCACTAAATTTACGTACAAGAAGTTATAAATTCATACACAATAAAAGTTTAAAACTCATTCAGTACGGGACTTGTTCTTGTAAATTGTATATAAGAAACAACTTATTCATACATAAGAAAGGTATTTGTAGAAATATCATATATAAGAAATAACTCCTCATATATAAATTGTTTATTTACAAGAAAATTTAATTAAACTCTTTGAAAGGACATACAAGAACCGTGAAATTCCTTCTAAACCCAAATAAGGGCTTGTTTAGTTAAACAATGAATTTACAATTCTCGGTAATTGACTTTTTTAGAAATTGAATTAGTGGGAATTATTGTTGCTGATAATTGAAAAAATATGTTTGGTAGCAAAAAAGTATCTAGTGATTTGCAATGTGTTAAATTCATAGGCATTATTAGTTAATGCCAATTATAACCTTCATTTTCAAAATAAAAAAAAAGGTGGGAGATGAAAATTTTAAGGGTAATTGAGAAATTTGATATCAAAATAACACGTTAATTGTTTTGTTACCTAGGGAAGAGTGGGTAATTGTAAATATTCCATTTGAGGTAATTGGAAAATATCCAGTAAATTAGATTAATGTGTTTATTATTTTTAATTTTGCAACCAAACACCTTAATTGAATCTCATTCAATTGATTAATTTACTTTACTGAGTTTTTTTTACACCTAATCAAACAAGCACTAAGTTTCAAACCAGATAAATCTATGTACAATCACTCAAATACGTGCAAGAGAATTATCATACAATTTTTATATTCTTTTGGAAGGTTTTTTTTTGTGAAAAAGCAATAATTAAGGATGTTATTATCCTTTTCTTTTAAATGTTTTTTATAATATTGTTGTAAAAACTAAAAGGGTATTTTGGTAACTCAAATATCAAAGGAGAATTGATTAAAATTTTTTGAAAGGGATAAAAACTACTAATACTAAGTAGTTAGTACATCTAATTTTCTCTTTTTTTATTACTTTTCCAATAAAAAAATCATAATCACGCAAAGGATGTTGATATATTTTATCTTGTGCTTCTGTAAAGTGTTATCCTTTTCCTCGAATCTATCATCATATGTTATCTTGTCAATATCAATTAACTAATCAAGCGATATCCAAATTCCGAAAGATAGATTTTTACAATTGGATAATAAGATTACGTTTCCTATATAAAAATCGGTGAGAGTTGTAGGGGTAGAACGCAGAATCATCGGTTTCTAAACTCAGAATCATCGGAACCAAAAGAATGTGTAGCATAATGAAGAAAGAGGAGGTTGTGTGTATAACAGGAGCCAATGGCTTCATAGGGTCGTGGATAGTGAAGACGCTTGTAGAATCAGGCTATGACTCCATCAATGCCTGCATCTACCCTGGTAGTGATGCTTCCCACCTTCGATCCATCCATCCTTCAATCAAGGTTTTCGAGTCGAACGTGATGGATTACGACTCTATCTCCAAGGCGATAGAGGGTTGCAATGGCGTCTTCCATGTTGCATCGCCATGTACCTTGGAAGATCCCAAGGATCCAGAGGAGGAGCTTCTGAAACCTGCTGTACAAGGCACTTTGAATGTTCTTAAGGCAGCTAAAGCAGCCGGTGTGCGCCGCGTAGTGCTTACTTCCTCCATCTCGTCTATGGTGCCGAACCCGGGATGGGATAATTCTCTCCCCTTTGATGAAAATTCTTGGACTGATCTTGATTACTGCAAGTCCCGTCAGGTTAATTTTACTATCAATTGATGGATTACTCGTCTTGAGCCAAATTAGGGTTTTTCTAATTTCAATGTTGAATGCTGTATTGCAGAAGTGGTATCCGGTGTCGAAGACACTAGCAGAGAAGGCTGCTTGGGAATTCTCGGAGAAGAACGGTTTAGATGTTGTGGCGATCAATCCAGCAACGTGTCTTGGTCCATTGTTGCAGCCAGGGCTGAATGCAAGCTGCGCTGTGTTGCAGCAAGTGTTGCAGGGGTCACAAGACACTCAAGAATATCACTGGCTTGGGGCTGTTCATGTTAAGGATGTGGCAAGAGCTCAAGTTTTGTTGTTCGAGAACCCTGCTGCCTCTGGTAGGCATCTGTGTACCAATGGTATCTACCAGTTTGGTGAATTTGCTGCCAAACTTCAGCAACTCTTCCCCGAGTATCCAGTTCATAGGTGAATTACTGAATTCCAAACAACATTGTCAATTGTAAGTTTGTACTTGTATGTCAAAAGTTTGTTAAATCAGTTGGTGTTTTTATTTGGCAGATTTACAGGTGAAACTCAGCCTGGCATGAAGTCATGCAAAGATGCAGCAAAGAAGCTGATAAAGCTGGGTCTTGTTTTCACACCAGTGGAAGATGCAGTGCGCGAGACTGTCGAAAGCTTGAAGGCCAAGGGCTTCCTCAATCACCCCAAACCATAAATCATTCCAAATGTTTTTATGTTTTGTGCTTATTTTTCGTTGTTTTTTCGAAACTTAGAAGTTTGAATCATAGGGCATTTTTATTTTTCTGTTTGTTTTTTCTTTGGGTGCAAGAGCTTCTTATGAATTTGTTAATTAATCATCATTCATATATGAATAACATGTGCATTTTTTAATTCCTTTTCTTGTATACGTATTTGACCCTATTTTGCGATGATATCGGGATTTAATTAGGAGATCTGGTGATTGTTTGGTAGGATCGATTTTCACTGGATTTTGTTGATGCTCTTCAATTTCATTAGTTCTCAATAACTATTTTAACCAACTAATAAACACACCCTTGGAAAGCTCCTTCAATAACTTCTCATTATATTTCAATAAAAAAAAGTAATTATATCCTTATTTATATTAACTAAAATTTTCTTTATTATATTGAGAAAACTAAACAAATCACCCTTAATAATCACTATCTTGCAAAGAACCACCCTTTATAAAAATCTTAGCATGAAACCACCCATAATATTCATCTATATGCAATAAACCACCCTTATAATATTTTTTTACATAAAATCACCCTTAATTTTTAAACGTTTGCAATTAACCACCCTATACTACTTAAAATTAAATCAAAAGTATAGACAAGATATATTTACATTATTAATATTAATACCATTAATAGTTTCAATAATTTGGTTAAATATTACAATTTATAATAGAAAATAATCAAACTTAATAATATAAGTTATTACCTTTATACAAAAAATAATTTAATTTTTAAAATTATTAACTACATACAAACTAATGAATACAAAATCAATTCTATTACAACCTCAGTTCCGAGTAACTGATGACTTGTTTCACTTGTTTTAGCTGACCAATAATCACGTTGTTACCATTATTTTCATTTTAAAAAACTGAAAAAAAAATTATGGTTAAAAAATTTCCAAAATAGTAATGAAAATTTTAAAATGAAAAGGTTTTAAACTATTCAAAGTTTGAAACTAATTATGATATTAATATTAATTCAATATAATAATGAAAGTTTACCTTTTCAATGTTTCAATTTTAAATTATATGATGTAATTTAAAACAATATAGGGTGGTTAGTTACAAACCCGTAAAGTTAAAGGTGGTTTTATGCCAAACAATTTATAAGGGGTGGTTTATTGCAAATATATGAATATTAAGGGTGATTTTATGCTAAAAAATTTATAAAGAGTGGTTCTTTGCAAAAGAGTGATTATTAAGGGTGGTTTTGTGTAGTTTCCTCTATTATAAATGCTTTTCACATCTGCATTAACCTACTCAAACAACTACAAAATAAAATATTTTAAAACGATCATTTAGTGTTTTCATCATCTTTCTCCGTATACGAAAAGGTTGTACCCTCCATTTATGAATTATGAAGTTGAACCCTATGCCAAATTCGATAGTAGATCTGTTTTCATGCCGTTTGGTTTTAAACCGTGGGCGAAAAACATTTTAGGAAAAGATTTAAACTATTTTGCTCATTCTTATTTTAGAGTTTGGTAATATTTTGAAAAATGATTAGACTGTTGTTGCTAAAGAGGCCTCGGTTCCGCTAATCCTCTCCCTATGGGTCTTAAGTCGAGTATTAAAGATGACAAACCTCTCCCTGAACCCGAGTTATACAAAAGTTTGGAGGAAGGCTCTTACGTATTAATATTACCAAACTCTAAATAAGCTATGCCACTCAACATTTTCATTTTCTTAGTTCTCCTTGAAAACCTATCTTAAGGATGCTTCTTCAGTTTTTCATGTCATTCAAAACCTCTAAGACACTATGGGCCCGTTTGGTTTGAACTCCGGAATCGGAAACGGAATGGAAACGAATCTAGTCAATATGTATATCATTGTTCATGAAAGTTTTTGGAATCATTCTTTGTGGTTTGAAGGAAGTGGAGTAGAGTTTGATTAGTTTTGATACCCTATAGGGTAACAAAATGTGAGAAAACAAGTGCATTTTGTATTAATCCACAAGGAATGATTCCACAAAATTTCATGAATAATGATATGTATATGGACTAAATTCGTTTCCATTCCGTTTTCGTTTCCGGAGTTGGAAACAAACGGGCCCTATGTATTAATCAAGGATAACTCATAAAGATTGTATATAATATATGTATCATCTTCATTAATCGAGTCCTATGAGTATAGGGATTCAAGTTAAATGATCAGTATGTATGTATTTGTAATGCCGGTTATTACCGTGAACTTTGGTTTGTTTATCCATCCAGTTCTGATTTTGCCTAATTTGGATTCAGTGATGCTGGTTGGGCTAACTGCCCATTTTTGGCTCGATCCTTGACCGGGTCTTGTGTTTTCTTTGGCAAGGCTCTCATCTCATGTAAGACATAGAAACAAAAAACTATTGGTAAATCTTGTGCTTAATCTCAGTATAGGGAACTTCTAGTATAGGGAACTTCTAGTGAGATTGATTGGATTGCTAGTTAATCATCTGATTTTCATATTCGTTGGCTGGGGAAGTATGAATGTATACCTATGATGCACGGACACAGACACGAATACGGAAAACGGACACGTCGAAAACGGGGAAGCGACAATCTTCAAAAGTATAGGAAACGGGGACACGGTGAAATGTAGAATTCTTATATAATATGAGATACATATATATGAAAAAAACCAATGATATATGAATATATAAAATATTAACTTGATACCAAAAGAACCGAAACAAAAGCTTGGAAACAAACATTTACAGTCTTACAAAACATAAAAATAAACATATTTAGTCTTATTATATGAAATAAACATACTTAGTATCAAAACTGAAAAATGAACTATTCATTTTGCAAATCAACAACAACCGAAAAACTTGATGAACCAAGGAAAATAATAAATATTTGCAAAATTATAAAAAGTGAAAAAAATAAGAAGAACACGCTCAACATTCAACAAAGAAAGATTACACAATAAACTAGTAAATAAATATTCAAAATTAATTTATAAAATCATAAGAAAAATGGAGAGTAAAGTCGGTCGGTAGAACAACATTTCAATATTAGAGCCGAAGAAGAAGATCGATGTCCTACTTCCGGCAACCATAATCTCGTACGTGGCCATGTGGGGCTAGGTTTAGTCGAAAAAATGAGAGAGAAAAAATATTTTAGGGTAAATCAGTTTTTATTTATTTATTTATGAAATATTTTTTTGAAGCCTTAAAAAATAAAGTAAACTTTTGTTGACCGTGTCTTAACTGGACAGATACCGCGTTCTCCCCGTGTCCTAGACTTGTCCTTCCCGTGTCCTACCTCGGAAATGTGTCTTGACCGTGTCCGAACCGTGTCCTGTTATATCCGTATCCGACACGACATGACTAGACACGCCGCCTTCTAGAAGTGTTCCGTGCATGATAGATGTATATCATCCGTCTCCCCCTCTGCCTCCTTTTTTTCATATTTAGTGTCCATTTGGTTGGAGCGGTGGAATGGAAACGGAATGGAATCAGATAAGGGTTAGGAAAGGAAATGAAAATGATGAGATTACTTTCATGTGTTAAAACACCTCTAACCAAACGTATATTTTGATTGATTCGAAATCATTCCGTTATCGGGAATGATTCCTAAGGCTTCCAAACGGACCCTTAAGGTTTAGGGTTCGCCAAAGGTGATAACCATGTAGTCCTAAATTGCACAAAGCCACCACACACACAGACTGACACAGTCTCATACATAGAGAGAAAGAGAGATTTTATTAGTATTGAAAATTACATAACAATAGATGATGGATGATGTATCTCATCGTACGATTCGTACCTCTCTCTCCCTATTGTTTTTGGGTTTTTTTTCTTTCTATTTTTTTGGGTTTTTATTTTTCTTTCTATTTTTTTTGGTTTAGTGACAGAGCATAAAGATCGCTAAACAACAGCAAAGTGAAGCTTGAAAACAAAGAAGAAAAATTTAACAAATTTGCCTGGCTCAGCAAGAATCAGACCTTACCCAATCTTCAGATGGAGGTGGAATCAATCTCCAGGTCAGCAATTTGTGCCAACAATGAATCATTGGAAGTTGGAGACAATAGAGGGCACCTATCGATGCTCAAGCGCTTGAGGGAGGGCGGAAGCCCTTCTGCTGGACAGCACGTGATCTTGGGGCAGTCCTCCATTTGCAAATCTCTTAGAGCATTGAGGGCCACTAGACAGTTTTCCCGGCCAAAAGAAGTTAGATTCAAACAGTTCTTGATGATCAAACACTCAATTGACGGAGGTAGCAAGCCGCTTGCAAATACGGTTAGCTTTGGACAGCCACAAACCGAGAGTAGTGTAAGTGAGGTGAAGCCTGATAAGGGTGCACCATCATTGTTGGACAGGGATTCAAGATCTGCACAGTCATTGATATATAAAGTCTTGAGTCCGCTCAGGCTGATGCTTACCGGGAGCGAAATCAGCTTTGCAATGTTGGATATAACCAGCGAGTATGTTGAGCTAGTGCTTGGTATTGCTTCAACAAGAGTTCCGTCATTGCACCCACCTAGTGCCAAATGCTGAAGGCGTCCACTATACATTTGGTCGGGGAAAGCTCGAATCAATGGACAGCCGCTTATTTCCAACTTTTGTGGAGCAAATTGATTTGGTAAACCTCTAAACCTCTGGCAGTTGTTAATTTGTAGTTCCAAGAGGTTCATGTAGGAGGGTAAGACTGCTGTAACCGTAAACATCTCCCCGTCTGCATTCCTTTGTTGAATCTGGATAGTTGGTTCACTCCAGTTCTCGAGCGTGATGTTGTCAATGAGTACTAGAAACATCAAACTTGGGGTAATTGGAAGATCCTTTAACTCATCGCATTTCTTGATCTTCATGACTCGAAGGTTCGGAAAGAACCTTGGTAAATTCTTAAACTTGGGACATTTGCTGACCTGCAGCCAATTTAAGGTAGGATATACCATCTCTGGCCATTCCTCCAAGTTCTGCATCCTTTTCAAGCGAAGCTTCCGAATGTGGGGCAATGGACCGAGGGACAGAATCTTGATTTCTGTGCAGCTACTCAGTGAAACTTCAGTTAGATTCTCAACTGAAGCATTGGCAATCCAAGTAGGCAACCTGCTTCCCTTGTAGCGGCATATCTGAAGCACTTTAAGACTTGAATGAGGTTCAAGTTCTTCGAGTACTCTCTCTTGTACACCAGGCTCTGCAAGGTTTACACTTCCATCGCTCCATTCAAGCATAATGAGCCCAGTGAGCCCAGCTCAATCAGCCCAACACTATAGGACACTTGTCACATTTGTATTGACTGATTGATTCTATATATGCTGTAACAAACTCTGATATTCTTATGAATGAAATGCATTAACCTTAGTATGGTATCAGAGCTGTCATAGGACAAACGTCCACCTTCAAAAAAACCCATCATGCCTTCCCTATCTTCTCAGACAGAGGAAGAGGTTTCTTCCTCTACTGTCATCCCTCCACAAAACACTTCATCTTTCTCCCTCTCCCCCATCACTAATCTCCTCACAGTCAAGCTAAATCAGGGCAACTTTCCCCTTTGGAAGGCCCAGGTTTCATCCCTTCTTCGAGCTCAATCTCTCTTTGGTCTGGTTGATGGCACTTTTCCCTGTCCAGACCGATTCACTGGTGATGCTCCTAATCCTGCCCACAGCACTTGGGTCGCTAAGGATCAACTGGTCATGGCCATACTCATGGCCAGTCTCACCGAAGAAGTCCTTGCTCAGGTACTCGACTGCAGCTCTTCACTTCAAATCTGGTCTCTACTCCAGGAGTCATTTGCTGCCAGATCTAGCGCCCAAGTGGTCCATGCTCGACTACAGTTGGCCTCCCTTAAGAAAGCTGATCAATCCATACACACCTACTACCACAAAGCCAAAACACTGATTTCCAGTCTATCTGCTGCTGGTCATGCCATTTCGGACTCAGAATTTGCTACCTATCTCCTTGCGGGTCTTGGTCCAGAATATGATTCTATAGTCACTGCCCTGTCTACCCAGCCAATCCTACCATTACCAAACCAAATACTGTCTTATCTCCTGGTTCATGAGGCTCGACTAACAGCTCAGTCTACTCCTCTTCTTCCCACTCCGCCTATGTCCGCAAACAATACATCAACCACTCCGGAAGCAAACTACACTCGCAACACTAACTCAAACAGAGGTCGTGGGCGAAACCAGCCCAACCAAGGCCAGGGCCGTGCACCTCTCTCCAACAGAGGCTACCCATCCAACAATCAGGGCCAAGGTCGCCCAGCCCCATCCTCACAGCCCCCAGGAAACAATAGGAGCAGAGGGTCTCAATTTACCTTCGCAGGCCAGCCAGACACAAGGCCTATTTGCCAGGTTTGCTTTAAACCAGGGCACAGTGCTCTCATTTGCTGGCACCGATTTGATCAGGCTTATCAAGCCCCACCACCATCGACAATGCAAGCACACAACACTACCTCTACTCATTGGTATCCCGACACTGGTGCTACTAACCACTACACACCGGATCTGGCCAACCTTCGTATTGATTCCCTTCCCTATGATGGTACAAATTGTGTCTCTCTTGGCGATGGATCCACAATCCCCATTGTTAACCATGGTTCCTCTTCCTTTACTGCTTCCAATCGCACTCTTTTTCTTTCAAAAATTCTTCATACTCCTGCTCTCAACAAAAACTTGCTTTCCGTTAACCAATTTTGTTGTGATAACAGCGTGTTTTTTGAATTTCACTCTGATTGTTTTGTCTTGAAGGATTCCAAGACCAAGGCGGTTCTTCTTCGGGGACTCGTTGAAGGAGGCCTGTACAAGTTTCCGGTACCGATCAATGCCCTCCTTACCACCACCACATCTTCTCCACCGTCTATTGCTGCTGTTTGGCATTACCGCCTGGGACATCCGTCTCAACGTATCATCTCCTCCCTCCTTCGAAGAATGAACCTCAAACCTAAGGCCCATCAAGACCAAGCCCATTTACCTTGCACTTCTTGCTCTTGGGCCAAGGCCCACGCCCTTCCTCATTTTGCTTCCAGCACAAAATCGGACAGGCCCTTTAACCTTTTGTTCATGGATGTTTGGGGCCCATCTCACCAAGTTTCATTAAAAGGACATAGATATTATATCTCTATTATTGATGATTATTCAAAGTTTATATGGCTTTTTCCTATGGCTTCAAAATCCCAAGTTACACCCATTTTAACCTCCTTTATCAAACTTATCACAAATCAATTTTCCACAACTATTAAAGCCATTCAAATGGATGGTGGTACCGAATTTAAACCTATCATTCCCTTCCTTCAAAATAATGGTATCTTACATCGCCTCACTTGTCCATATTCTCATCAACAAAACGGAAGTGTTGAAACACGTCACCGTCGTATTGTTGATATGGGTCTCACTTTACTAAAACACTCATCCCTTCCCCTTACATATTGGGATTTTGCCTTTGAAACATCCGCTTATCTTATCAACCGCACTCCCACACCTCTTCTTCAATATCAAACACCTTTTGACCTTATCTTTCACAAATCTCCGGATTATACATTCATTAAAACCTTTGGATGCCTAGCTTTTCCGAACCTTAGACCATACAATAAACACAAACTCAACTTCCGTTCCACTCCCACCATTTTTCTTGGCTATGCTACTCATCACAAGGGGTATATTTGCTATGATTGGCTAAACACAAGATTTTACATATCTAGGGATGTGATCTTCCATGAATCTCAATTTCCCCTAGCTCAATCTGGCCCAGTTTCATCAATTGGCGAGCCCACTACCCATCAGCATCTTCCTATTTTCCACAATCCACTTCCTGCGGCCCAACTTCAAACTAATGAGCCCACCTTGTCACCTACACCTGCTACAACTCTTTTTCAACCATCACACGCTGATACCCACACCTCTCCTACTTCACCGTCACATGGGCCGGCCCATTCTTCCAACCCTACAACTCCACAAGCCCATCGTCCACCATTACATCCAATGCAAACCCGCCTCCGAAATCAAATCCAGAAACCTCGTTTACGTCTTGATGGCACTATACCATGGCCAACCCCAAAACCGTCCTGTGATACCTCTATCACCATCCCTGATGAACCGTCTAACTACACTGAAGCTTCGAAATTCACTGAATGGCGGGAAGCCATGAGCAACGAGTTCAACGCCCTTCTCCACACTCATACTTGGACCCTTGTTCCTCCTCCTACTTCGGCTAATATACTGGGCGTCAAATGGGTGTTCAAAACGAAACGCCATTCCAATGGTCAAATTGAGCGTAGAAAGGCACGTCTTGTGGCAAAAGGGTTTCATCAACTTGAAGGGGTTGATTATTCAGAAACCTTCAGTCCCGTAGCCAAGCCAAGCACCATCCGTCTCCTTCTTTCCCTAGCCTCCTCAAATCATTGGTCGGTCCGGCAGCTTGACATTCAAAACGCTTTCCTTCACGGGGATCTGAATGAAGACGTCTTCGTCCATCAACCACCAGGTTTTATCCACACTCAATTTCCCAATCATGTCTGTAAATTGCAAAAATCGTTGTATGGCCTCAAACAGGCTCCACGAGCCTGGTTTGGAAAACTCAGTGACACACTGTTAATCCTTGGTTTCAAACCCTCCCTTGCTGATACTTCCTTATTTTCCTATCGCCATGAGGATCAGTTTGTATTCATTCTAGTGTATGTGGATGACTTACTGGTTGTTGCTAGCTCTGACTCTCTTGCAGGGAAATTCATCACATCCTTGGCTGCTCACTTCCCTGTGAAAGACTTGGGCGCTCTGCACTATTTTCTGGGCATTCAGGTAACCCGAGATAGCACTGGCTTTCACCTCTCCCAATCTCAATACATTAAGGAACTTACTACCAAAACACAAATGCATCTTTCCAAACCAGTAACCACCCCTATGGCTACCACCTCAATCCCATCTGCTTCCACTGAAGATGTCTTCCCTGACCCTCAACTCTATCGCAGTGTCGTTGGTAGCCTTCAATACCTATCCTTTACCAGGCCTGATGTCTCATTTGCTGTGAACAAAGTCTGCCAAGCAATGCATTCTCCTACCCAAGGGCACTGGCAATCCGTCAAACGCATACTTCGCTATCTCAATTGCACTTCTCATTTTCAATTTCACATTTCCTCAAATTCAGGAACAACACTGTCTGCCTTCTCGGACTCTGACTGGGCAGGTGATCAATTTGACAGACGCTCTACCGGGGCTTACTGCATCTATCTTGGCTCCAACCTTATCTCTTGGCAGTCCAAGAAACAGGACACAGTTGCACGTTCTTCCACAGAAGCAGAATATCGAGCTCTGGCACAAGCAACCTGTGAAACTCTTTGGCTCCAAACACTGCTTACTGATCTTGGTATCTACCTTCCCAAGCCTCCAATACTCTGGTGTGATAATCTTGGTGCTACATACTTAGCGATGAATCCAGTTCTTCACCACCGAATCAAGCACATCTCCATTGATTATCACTTTGTTAGAGAACGAGTTCAAAACAAATCCCTCAGAGTTGCTTTCCTGTCTACCAAAGACCAGATTGCTGACATCCTCACCAAACCACTACCGGCTGCCAAATTCATTCAATTACGATCCAAACTGAACCTGCACCAGCTTGGATCGAGAGGGGATAATGAGCCCAGTGAGCCCAGCTCAATCAGCCCAACACTATAGGACACTTGTCACATTTGTATTGACTGATTGATTCTATATATGCTGTAACAAACTCTGATATTCTTATGAATGAAATGCATTAACCTTAGTAAAGCACCAACTCTTCAAGGCAATCCTTCTCCTTTAGGCAAGCAGCTGATGCAGTCTCAGTATTTTCAAGATCTGAAATGTGCAGTTTCCCTCGGAGAGACTTCATGCTGTGTAATTGTTCAAGTCCATGCATGTTATCTTTGCCAACACTGAAAAAGTGCAAATCCTGCAAGTTGGTCAAGGTACCGATTCCCGGTGGTATAGAAGTGCAGTTGTACCAGAACATCTCATCTAGCTCCAGATGCCACAGGTTTAACAAGTTTTTGAAGTCCTTTGGCAATTCGTAGAGCCAAAGGCATCCGAGGAGCTTCAGTGTTTGCAGGTTGATGAGGTTACATATGCTGTCGGGAAGTCTTCGTATCTCTGTATGAGATAGATCAAGGTAGCGGAGCAACTTCAGCTTTCCAATTGACTTGGGCAGCTCTGTCATTACGCTTGAACTGAGATCCAAGACGCGCAAGTATTTGAGGGTGCAGAAGATTTTATCAAGGGCCTGACTGAAATTTCTGCTGTGGTTGACAGGCAATAGAATTGTGCGAAGCTTAGTAGCCTTCAAGATCTCCGACGCAGGCAACTGCACATCTTTACACAAAAATTGTAAGAATGGAATCACAGTTAAGAAGAACTTACTTGCATTGAATGAAGATGGTCAATATATAGCTTTACAAGACACGATCAGATCATGCTATCAACCCACTATCTTGTAGAACTGTTTGCTCCTAAGTTCTAGCTAAAGTCTAGGAAACTGAAACAATAAAATAGCAACAACAAATTGACTCCTGCTAACGTGCTGGACAGCACTTAATTGAATTAAATAACTAAGCAAACCTAAAGCTTTAACATTACCCCTCCTAAACTGAACTTTTCAGAAAAGTTTTGTTTATCTCTGATACATCACATACTCCTAGCTTCTTTCTGAGCTCCTGAAAGTCTTTGGTCTGGAGTGGCTTGGTAAATATGTCAGCTATTTGCTGGTGAGTGCCACAGAATTTCAACTGAACAACACCTTCATTCACCAGCTCACGCAGGAAGTGAAACCTTACATCAATATGCTTGCTTTTCCCATGCATTACTGGGTTCTTTGAGAGCTTAATCGTTGAGCTATTGTCACAGAAAATTACAGGGCTGCTACTACCTTCATAGCCAATCTTACTCAACACTCTCTTCATCCAGATCAACTGACATGAACACACTGCTGCTGCCACGAACTCTGCTTCAGTTGTACTCAGAGTAACGATGGGTTGCTTTTTAGAGGACCATGCCACCGCTGCATCACTAAGAATGAAAGCATACCCAGATGTACTTTTTCTATCCTCTATACTCCCGGCATAATCGCTGTCAGTGTATCCTACCAACTCCCTATTCCCCTTCTTTTTGTACAACAGCCCATATGCAACAGTTCCTTGTAAGTACCTCAAAATTCTCTTTGCTGCCATGAAGTGAAGCTCTGTTGGTGAGGACATGTACCTGCTGATCAAGCTAACAGCATACATAATATCAGGTCGAGTGGCTGTAGCATACATCATGCTCCCCACAAGCTGCTTGTAGAGTGTGATATTCACCTTCACTCCTTCCTCGTCTTTATGGATCTTAGACCCCGGAACAATAGGATTTAAGACAGAGTTGCATCCCTCCATTTTGAACTTTGTTAGCAATTCTTTCAAATACTTCCTTTGACAAATAAAAATGCCACTGTCAGTCTGCAACACTTCAACACCCAGAAAGTACTTCATCTTCCCTAAATCAGTCATTTCGAACTCCTTCATCATGGATTCTTTAAACTCATCCATCATAGTCTGATCATTGCCAGTGTAGATCAAATCATCAACATATAAGCTAATAATCAAACATTTACCTTGTGTACTGAACTTTGTGAAAAGAGTTTGCTCACTAGCATCCTTCACACATCCCATCTTCTTAAAGTATGCATCTATTCTGCTAAACCATGCTCGTGGTGCCTGTTTTAATCCATACAGAGCCTTATGAAGCTTGTATACCTTACTTTCTGCACCCTTGAGTTCATATCCCCTTGGCTGATCAACATACACTTCTTCGGACAGCTCTCCTTGTAGAAAGGCTGACTTAACATCAAGCTGATAAATACACCAACTCCTTTGAGCTGCTAATGCTAAGATCATCCTCACAGTGTCCATTCGAGAAACTGGCGCATACACTTCCTCATAGTCAATTCCTTGTGTTTGTGCATATCCTTTGGCTACCAGCCGAGCTTTATGCTTTTCAATTTCTCCATGTTGATTCAGCTTAGTCTTATAGACCCACTTGACTCCTATACTCTTGACACCTTCTGGCAAATCAGTGAGGAACCAAGTCCCATTCTTCTCAATGGACTGAATTTCTGAATCCATTGCAGACTTCCAGTCTTGGCTCTTGATAGCTTCATCATAGCTGATAGGATCAGAATTTGCAAGTAGAGCCATCTCTTCTCCAAGTGCGACCAACTGGGCATCATTAGCCATCTCTTCTTTAAAAGAGACAAGTTGAGCATTGTTGACAACATAGTCGCTCATCCATCCCGGCGTCCTTCTATTGCGACCGACTTCTCTTGAGACCTCGGGAGAAGCATCATTCTCTACTTCCTCTTCCGAACTTGCTTCAGCATGCACATCAGAAGTTGTCGCTTCATTGTTGATGGGCTGAACTTCAGTTTCTTCTTCCTTGCTTTCATTTCCCCAATCTGGATCAAGAGAAGTCAAACTGTTATGAGTCTTACCCCAGCTCCACTTCTTGTCTTCCTCAAAGACCACGTCTCTGCTAACGATAACTTTCTTATTCACAGGATCGTAGAGCCTATAACCTTTGGATTCAGTACTCACTCCAAACAACACACAACTTCTACTTTTATCTTCAAGTTTGGTGCGCTTGGCGTCAGGGACGTGAACATGTCCTATGCAGCCAAATACTCTAAAGTGCTCAACAGATGGCTTTATCCCACTCCAAGCTTCAATGGGCGTCATGTCTTTTACAGATGAATTTGGACACCTGTTAAGTACATAGAAGGCCCAATTCACAGCTTCTGGCCAGAAATTCTTAGGAACATCCTTCTCGACCAACAAACTTCTCACCATATTCATCACTGTTCTATTTTTCCTCTCAGCCACTCCGTTTTGTTGAGGTGTGTAAGCTGTAGTTAATTGTCTCTTGATCCCGTTATCTCTACAATAGTCATTAAAGGCACTTGATGTAAATTCCCCTCCCCGATCTGTTCTTAAACACTTAATAGACACACCAGATTCCTTTTCAACACTACTCTTAAATTGCTTGAATATAGTAAATGCATCAGCTTTATATGCGAGGAAGTAAACCCATGCTCTCCTACTGAAATCATCAATGAAGCAAAGTAAGTACCTCTTTTGGCCACTGGAAGCTGGTGAGATTGGCCCACAAATGTCTGCATGGACTAGTTCTAGCTTGTTTGAAGCACGCCATATACTTTTCTTTGGGATATGTTCTCTGTGTTGTTTCCCTTTCAGACACTCTGAACAAACGGACTCAGATCCAAGGAAACTTGGCATTCCTTTCACCATATCTTTCTCCTTTAATGTCTGCAACCCTGTGTAGCTGAGGTGGCCAAATCTCTTATGCCAAAGCTGCGCTGTATCGAGAAATGATTGTAAACAAACCTCCTTTGTGTCCTTGTTGACGAATTGTTTATCCGAGAGCAAGATAAACATTCGATTGGTTGTCATGTTGCTCTGGAGAATGAGTCCTTTCGTTGGATGATAAATACAACACTTGTTGTCTTTCATCAGCACTGTTAAGCCCTTCTCTTGCAATTGTCCAGTGCTAAGGAGATTGTTCCTTAAATCAGGGACATAGAACACATCTTGAACAAGATGACTAATACCTCCAAAGCACAATCTTACACTTCCCTTGCCAACTACATTCATTTGCATATGATTTCCCAACCTCACGGTTCTTTGAAATCCATCTTCCAGTTGACTAAATAGCGAGCGATCTCCACACATATGGTTGCTGCACCCCGAGTCAAGGAACCAAACATCAGTCTTGCTTAACCCATCCGATTCAAGGTAGGCCATAAGTAGCATCTCCTCGTCCTCCTCAACTTCCGTGTGATTCACCTGCTTAGTCATGTTTGGACACTCATATTGAAAGTGACCTAAATGATGACACTTATAGCACTCAATGGTTGCCTTGTTGAAGGATTGACGACCTCTTCCTCCTCTGCCTCTTCCTCCTCTGTACGCTCCTGTTCTTCCTCGTCCTCTTCCACCAATATTGTCTCCATAATTCACGTTAAGTGCCTGCTCTTCCTCTCCTTCCTTCTTGAATTTCTGCTCATGAACAAGAAGGGAACTTTGCAACTCATCAATACTGAGTTTGTCAACGTCTTTGGCTTCCTCAATGGAGCACACAATGTAATTCCATTTATCAGTGAGCGTCCTTAAGATCTTTTCAACGACCTTGACATCATCTAATTCTTCCCCGCAGTTTCTCATGTCATTAGCTACCACCATTACCCTTCCAAAGTAATCATTTACTGACTCTCCTGAATTCATGGCGAGAATCTCAAACTCCCTGCGAAGTCGATTGAGTTGGGCTCGTTGAACCCTCGCGTTCCCTTGATACTTCATCTTCATTGAATCCCAAAGTTGCTTGGATGTTTCCTTCTTTGAGATTGTTTTCAGAATTAACTTGTCAAGAGATTGAAACAAGTAATTCTTAGCTTTCAAATCCTTCAACTGCATCTCGTCTAGCGCCTTCCTCTGTGCAGCCGACAATACATCTCTGTCTTTGGGTTCGTTGAATCCCTCGTTCACCACTATCCAGTACTCCTTCGACCGGAGTAGGTTCTCCATGACCATGCTCCAATGGTCATAATCGCCATCAAATTGTGGAATTGATGGTTGAGAAAAACGATCGTTTCCTTCTGACGTCATTCTCTCCGCGTCTCCTTCTCACTGTATTTCTCTCCCTGTGAACTTTCTGCAGTGAACTACTGTGCAGTTTACACCCCCTCACAATCTCACTGTGTTTCTCTTTGAAGTTCTTGTCTGGCTCTGATACCAGATTGTAAGAATGGAATCACAGTTAAGAAGAACTTACTTGCATTGAATGAAGATGGTCAATATATAGCTTTACAAGACACGATCAGATCATGCTATCAACCCACTATCTTGTAGAACTGTTTGCTCCTAAGTTCTAGCTAAAGTCTAGGAAACTGAAACAATAAAATAGCAACAACAAATTGACTCCTGCTAACGTGCTGGACAGCACTTAATTGAATTAAATAACTAAGCAAACCTAAAGCTTTAACAAAAATGATACATGACGACAATTCTCATGGAAGCTGCAAGGCTTGTTGTCCTCAACTTGGAAAGAAGATTGCCCCGAAACTGATGCTGCTAAATCGTTGAAAAGATCATGTATCCTGTATCTTTCTATCTTATCAATTTTCAGTGGTTGAAAGAAAGATCTGGACTGAAGCACGTCAAAATAGTCCCCTCCAAGTTCATCTAGTTTACTCTGTCCGCTGGAATCCACGTACCCTTCTGCCATCCAAAGCTTGATAAGCTCACTCTTGTCGAACATGAAACCTTTTGGAAATATGCGACAATATAGGAAACACTGCTTTAAATGAGAAGGAAGATGTTCATAGCTCAACCTCAAAGCTGGCAAGATGGTAGGCCTCCCATTCATAGCATTTTGCCTCTCTGCTTCCCATATTCCATCTTGCTCTATACTTCTCCACTTGCGTATATTACCACAAGAATAGAGCATATGCGCCATTGCAGCTATGGCCAGAGGTAATCTATTGCACTTTTGCACAATCTGCCTGCCAACAGTATCTATTTCAGTGGTCGGTGCTTGGCCACTTTCAAAGGCTATGCTTGCGAACAGCGACCAACAATCGTCCTCTGGGAGATAATCAAGATAGAGGGGATCCCTTGCCCTTACTGTGCTCACTATTTCTTGGGTTCGGCTGGTTATCAGAATTCTACTGCCTTTAACACCTCTTTTCAGCAGGTCGTGGAATTTTCCCCAATCCGAGAAATGCGCTTCCCATAGATCATCTAGAACTAGCAGAAACTTTTTTCCTTTCAAGATCTCAATCATTCGTTTTTCAACTGAACTCCAACTTTTGACCTTAAGCTTCATCTCTGTGACAAATTCGACCAACTCCTTCCCAGCCTTTTCCACGTCAAACTTTCTTCTAACGTCAACCCAGATCAGATCCGTAAAATGGGCCTTTACTATTTCATCGTTGTAGACGAGCTGAGCAAGAGTTGTTTTGCCCAGACCCGCCATCCCTATAATGGGAAGAACGGGAACCTCTCCTTCTATGTTGGATTCCTCGGACGTCAACCAGGTGATGATGTTGTTTTTTTCATCCTGCCTGCCTTGTATTTTGGAAGTATCTGTTGATTGGCCAGCTGCTTTGGGTTCAAGATCTGTTTCTTCTCTGTCTTCATTACACCTCACGCTGAATTGGAAGTTCTTCCTCTCCTTAGAGATAACATCGATTCTTGTAGCAATCTTTTTTATCTTTTTAGCAGCTTCATGTAGTTCAAGGGCTGAAGAAATTGGATTGTGTTTCCTCTGGACATTTCTCAAAGAAGCTCTTGTTGCGTAGGTCTCGAGTACATCTCCTGCATCAAGAGCTGCATCCCTGAGCTTCCTAAGCCAGTCTTGTAGTTGGTCTGAATTAGAATCGGAGAAGCTGCCTTCAGCATCTCTGAGCGTAGCCTGAATCGAGGATAAGCTGCTTTCCAGGCTCTCAACTTCCTCTTTGACGCCATAAAGCGAATGAAATTTTTCGCGTACAAAGTCAGAGGCTTGATTTATGATTTTATCAACGATAGGGCGCTCCATGAGCGTCATATGGTCGGCCATTATCTAGGTCTGTTTCTTTGTTGAAAACACAAGTGTATTATGGAAACTGACGAAAGTAATTACAAAGAAGGGGATGGTTTTGAATTAGATGAAAGGATCAAAGAGATGTTGGAATACCAGAAGTTCTGAATTTGAACAATATGATATGCGAGATTTTGATGAAGGATTCAACTTTAAATCTTCTCCAACGTCCGAATCGACTTTTTAGAATTCAATTCTTGATGATTCTAGTTTAAAAAATTGTCATTTGATTCTAAAAAATCTATTTCACATTTGATATTTGATGCCCTTATCTAAGGGTCCAATTTGATCTAACAGTATTTTTAATAGTTTTATGGGCAGTGCCGTAATATATATTTTTTTAAAATTTTATGAAGTGCTTTTAAAAATCTCTTAAAAAAAAAAATGCGGTGACAATTTTATAATTTAATAAGAAAATTTTAATTGTTATTATCTCAGTTTATGAATTAAGTTCATGGGTATTATTCAAGTAAGGTCCATTATTCCGGTAAGGCCGTGCGGCCGTCTGTACGGCCGACACGTATCCCGGAAAATTTTTTTTTTTTTTTTTTAAAAC
>BSUD01000375.1:163499-188994 GCA_033239045.1 Fagopyrum esculentum
TTATTCTATTATTTCTTATTATTTAACACTTATTTCAAACTGTTTAAAATATTAGTTCAAACTTTTTTTTTATCTCAAATTCCCCTCTTTCTTCCTCTAGTTCAAACTGTTTGTTATAATAATTTATATTTTTTTTCAATTAGTTCAAATTTTTTAATTGAGTTTATCCTATTACTTCTTATTTTTTGTTTAATTAGTTCGAACGGTTTATAATATTAGTTCAAAATTTGGATATCATTAATATGAAAAATGTGTACTTGTAGTTCAAACATTGTGTTTTATTAGTTCTAACATGTACGAGTTACAAAATGCATAAGAACATAACCACAAAATTAACAAATTAATACGTGAATTATTAATAGAAAATATCAAGCTTGATACTGAATACTTTTGAACGAAATGAACTTAAGTTAGAACATTTGCTAAATTAGTACAAAATGTGGGTATCATTAATTTGAATATTGTGTAATCTTAGTTCAAACATTGTGTTTTATTAATTCAAACATGTACAAGTACCAAAATGTGTAAAAACATAATTATCAAATTAACAAATAATACGTGAACTAACTACATAAATTATCAAAACTATTGTGTATACTTTTGCCTGAGTTGAACTAGACTCATGGATGGAGATAATAATTGTTATAATTATCTCATAAAAATTAAAAAATTGTCACCGCGTCTCCCTCTTTTAAATAACAGATTTTCAAAAGGATAAAATTGCCGTCTCAACTTCTTATATTGAAAAAAATGCCACCGCGGTCTCCAAAATTCATTAATTGATGTAGATTACCAAGATCATTGGATCAAATGAATCAATGACCCAAATTACTCCGTAAGGTCTTACTATAGTTGTAACGCCCAATACGGGATAAAACCTATATCACCAAAAGCCCCAGACGAGGACTCCCTAAGACTTATGTAAAGGATGAATATATATATATATATATATATATATATATATATATATATATATATATATATATATATATATATATATATAATATAAGGGCATGAACTTGCCAACGATAAATGTATGAACCAAAATACGTCTCATAACGTCAACCACAAAGGGTTCCAAAATCACAAAACCTATATAACCATAAACGGTCAAACTCGATGTTAACAACAAGTTTAGAAGCGCAAACCAAACCGAAATCATCACAAAGGAGTTCAAAATCAAAATCCAAGTTCAGAAGCGCAAACTCTATGTCAACAACATCGATGTCAACAACATCCAAGCTCGACCAAACATGACTCTCACTAAGGTCTCTGACCTCCATGCTCCTGAATTGATCATGTACCTAATTATGTTAAAAACATAATCATCTCCACCGTGGTGGGGTTAGTCTTTTACATAGACTAAGCCGATACATAAGCAGTGTAATATATATGAACGAGACACAAGTAAAATCAAATATAATATCACATGATCTTTAAAAATTCTAAAAGGGTTAAATATTCAACATGCTTCCAAAATCATCATAAATCTCAAAGAGTTCAAACCATCATGTCTTAAATACTCAAATTATCTTGAAAGGTTTCAAACCAATATTATCTCAAAGATAATACTCATAACCATCTCAAAAGAGTTCAAAATTAATATCATTTCAATAATTCGTAATCACCCCAAATAAACTTGTAATCATCTCAAAGGAGTTCAAAATCAACATCGTCTCAATAAACTCGTAATCATTTCGAATAAACTCATCAAAGTCAATCGGTGTATAACGTAACCAATAGTCAATTGGTCGAAATGGGGTAACAAGGTAAATCCTTGTCCCTTTCTCAAATCCATCATAAGAAATCACTCAAACCATAATACGAAAACATGTTCAATGTATTTTTTTACTTTAGAAATCGTATTCAAATCACGAGTGTTGTATGGTATTTTTAAACATGTCCAACACACGTTGAACACGAAGGTACCTCTTATCCCCGACCATGGGATGATCACGACAATCACGGATCATGTGCAGTCCTAGCCACCACAATAGTCGGGCACAACCTCGGCCTGTAAAAAAAAAGATTCCCACCACTAGTGAGCATGGTCTGCCTAAACCGATGAGTGTAAAATTGTGAAAACAAAACAGTTGAAAGACCAAATCGTATCAATTTGTCTCATAATAATAAGACAAATTGACCATTGTGGTCATAGACCAAATAATTTCTCGTATCAATATGGCAAGATGTCACTTAGGTCAAAGACCAAATCGTCTCAAATCCTCAATATCAACAATCCAGTTCTTTTCAAAATATTGCGAATGAAATCTTTTTAAAATATCACAATTCAAGGTAAACACGTCACCACCAATATTGGAACATCAACTCAAGTCAAGACATTATCAAAAGCTTTCAAATTCGCTGATCAACTCATTTCTTATGCTCAATCAAAGACAACATCAAACATTTCATAAACTTTAAATAAGTCTTTTCTTTGAACACCACAATGCATATATCATAAGTATCAAACCTAAACACCTTTCAAAACGTCAAATCATGCATGTAACAAGATAATGACTTAAACTTAATCATGCTCATATAAAAAGCTCACAAGTACTTGTCTCAATAAATATTATTCAACGGACTTAAAGCCAAAACGACAACGTCAACACACAAACGACCTAGACAAGTAAAATATCACAAAATCAACACATATACACTATACCATCACAAAACACCATCTAATAGGTGTAGAAGTGACTTATGTAATCTCAACTAGAGTTTGGGTTGTACTCCACTTAGTGTTTGTCCAAAACTTGTTATCCATATTAATAACTAGTAAGTACCTATAATGTCTAACTAGGCATATCAATCCAATATCCAACTCATAGTTCATAACATGCAATAACCAATGTCTAAAGGTTTTAAGAATACTCATGCATCGTTGATGAACGAAAGTCGGTCGACGGTTGTGAAACTTTTTGACTTGAGCTCAACCTTTATCGAAGGTGTTTCCGAACCTAAAACATAACAACTATTGAATTTTATTATCCCTCGAAGATGATATATTTTTTTTTACTTACTTTTCATCCACAATAAAGAGTCACTTGACTTCTATTTTTACTTTTTTATTTAAAATAAATAAATAAATTGTATACTCATTTATCATTTTATTGTTAATAATCTTATTAATACTATTATAATAAAGAGTCACATGACGGTTATGGAGGAGGATATAAGTTGATGGTTGCATGTCAAGGAAGTATACATATGTGATATGATGAGGATTGTGATAAATCATGTGAGTGAATAATGGTCTTGTTAGTGAAGAGAATTGAAGGAGCTAACATATGTATGTTGTGTTCTCAATTGCTAGATAGGGTTGATAGTTACGTTGTGTCATCCTAGGTAGGTATTGGTGTAGATAGTTTATTTAGGAGATTCGATTTATTAAAGAGTTAAATTTTGGTTTTGAGTTAGTGTTTAGTATTTTATCCTCTAAGACCTTGCGTGGATAGATATGTAGAGGACCGAAATGATATGGTGTGTTATGAGTTCGAAGGTGAGTAGATGATTGTGATGTGAATGTGATGGTTGACTCTAAGGACAATATAAGGATGTGATAGAATCAAATATGTTGAGTATTGATGTTGAGAGATCTGTGTTATAAGTTAGGGCGTGTTGCATGTGAGTATAAATGAACTTTCTTGTTTTAAAGATTTTATAGGCTTATGCACGTATATACATTATATAGTTATGATTTTGAAGTATTTTGCAAGTGGTAAACCACCCGTACGGTCATAGGCATGGTGACCTCAATGAGAGAGTGATGTCCCAAGTGTGACTGTGTGACGTGGTGGAAACCCCTTCCATATATAAAACTTGCATACATGTTTTGGACGGTGCTCTAGTAGCAAAATCGAGCTGGGGATAGAAGGTGGTTATATAAAATGGGAGACGTGGTTACAAATTTTCGTAACCATTAGTATGTTGGAGGGGCACATGTGGACTTAAGAGAGTGTTGTGTTACCTTGTGTTGCCGAGAGTTGACAGATGATACATTGCATAGCATTGCACTATGTGCAGATCATCATAATCATTATCATTGTAACGCTCCGTATTAGGAAACCCAGAGTGTCACTAGGATATGAACCACACAGGGGGTTCACTAGATTTTGCTTGAGAACAACTTCACTATCGATTCTTCCAACAAGAACACGACAAACAATAAAACATAACAAACTTTTAAATTGCAAATAGTTGTAATGACATGCATTTTTAAGCCATGTAAAGAAATAAGAGAAATACCGGTATAGCCTTACAAACTTATTACAAGACCAAGAGTACAACCACCTTCCCAAATCCTAAGTCATGCGGGGATCCGACTGATCACCAACTCCGAGAAGTTTCTCCGAAACATACCTAACGCCTTAAGTTATCATAAAATTCAACAACATATAAAATCATTAGCTAGCATCCCAAAGTCAAAGCCGAAGCTTAAGAATTAGATAAAACTTGTACGCATCTTATGAGGAACGTCAACAAAAATTTTTGTAATATACAGTCAAGTTTACCTCATATAAACCTCACAATTAATTTTAAACCAAACAAAGAATATATAGGACGTGGTTCATCAAGTCAAACTATATAACTTCCTAACAATAACACACTATTACATAACTACCGAAACGTCAACATATAGTATAAGTATAATAAACGATAAGAAAGAATACGTACACTAAATCACTGAACTTAGAAATACGCTAACTATATAGAGGTAGTCAAATATCAAAATAAATACTATAATACTCGAAAACGATGAGAATACTCATGATGATAATGATATGATCACCAGCTGATAAAACAATACAATGCAATGAACGTGTCATCTCTCAGCTCTCTGCAACACAAAGTAATGCACCGCTCAGTCAAGTTCACATGTGCCCATCTAGCGATATAATGGTTACGAAGATCTATATCACGTCTCCAGTTTTCTATATATATTCACCTTCTTTTCCCGGCTCGGTCTCTAATAGAGACCCAACCATAACATACTTGGAAGGCTGGGACATCCCTCCCTCGTCGAGGTCACCATGCCTATGACCGTTTCGGTGGTTACTAGTTATATAATACTTTAAAAGTATAACTATATAATGGCTATAAAAGCACAAGCTTATAAGTTCTTTAAAACAAGAAAGTTCAATTATACTCACATGCAACATGGCATAACTTGTTACACGGATTTCTCAACATCAATCATCAACATATCTGATTCTATCATATCCTTATATTATCCTTGGAGTCAACCATCACATTCGCAAAACACACAATATCATTTCCGCTCAATACACATCTATTTACGCAAGGTCTCAAAGGGTAAAAGATTAAACACTAACTCAAAAAAAAAAATTGAACCCTTTAATAAATGCCTACATAAGATGACACAACTATCAATCCAATCTATCAATTGAGAACCTATCATACATATGATAATTCTTTCAATTCTCTTCACTAACAAGACCACTATTCACTCACATGGCTTATCCCAATCCATGTCATATCATATGTACTTCCTTGACAAACAACCATCAACTTATATCTCCTCCATAACCGTCATCTTATCTTATTGTTCACACTCTTATCGCTATTTGTAACATTTTTCCTATTTTAACAATTTTTATCGACCACTGTCATCATAAAACCAACCTCTCTAAACACTCAAGTCAAAACAATTATCACAATTTTGATAAAATTCGTTTAAGGCATAAATAATATAGGTATAATCCCCAGTTATGTTCTACCAAGAATCAACAACAAATTTAATCTGAAACAGGATGACAACTAAGTAAGTCAAAACGACTTACCTTGAAAAGACGGAATCCAGAATCGCCGTGATAATTATCCAAAATAAGTCGTCAATATTCAAGTACCTCAATAGCAATACATAACATAAAAAAACTATCATATCATAAATCAACTCAACAAAAATAAACAATCTACAAACAAGTCATCTAGATAAAGGATCATGAGTAAGGCTTAGGAAACCTTGCGTGTCGAGAGTCAAATGTCCCGCTTCAATGTCAAATCAAATCTCTGTTCATATACAAATGTGCCTTTAAGGCGTAAGAGACCAAAGCAAATCAACTGCACAAGTATTAACTTCATTTACAAAAACTTGGGCCATAAAGTATAATTATAAATATACAGATCATTCCCCGTAATTATAATAGCGGATCAAAATCTGTAATTTTATCTTTTTGGGACAAATCTTGAAATTTAAAAAACTTGGGTCATTTCATGTAACTACAAAGTTGAATCATTTTCTCCAATTATCTTTTTAAGTGAAGATTCTGTAAATTTCAAAATATGGGTCATTTCATATAATTATAACCTTGGTCATATCCTGTAATGAACTTTTTAGGGACATTTCATATAATTATAACCATGGTCATTTTCTCCAATTATCTTCTCAAGTACCTCAATATCAATATATAACATAAAAAATCATATCATATCATCAATCAACTCAACAAAACTAAATAATCTACAATCAAGTCATCTAGATAAAGGATCATGAGTAAGGCTTAGGAAACCTTACGTGTCGAGAGTCAAATGCCCCGCTTCGACTTCAAATCAAATCTTTGTTCATATACAAATGTGTCTTCAAGGCGTAAGAGACCTATAGCAAATCATCTACACAAGTTTTAGCTTCATTTACAAAAACTTGGGCCATAAAGTATAATTATAAATATACAGATCATTCCCCGTAATTATAATAGCGGGTCAAGATCTGTAATTTTATCTTTTTGGAACAAACCCTGAAATTTTAGAAACTTGGGTCATTTCGTTTAACTACAAAGTTGAGTCATTTTCTCCAATTATCTTCTCAAGTGAAGATTCTGTAAATTTCAAAATATGGGTCATTTGATATAATTATAACCTGTAATTAACTCTTTAGGGACAGAATTGTAACATTCCAAAAGCTGGGGCCATAAACACAGATATGAAGTATGGGGCGAAAATTGTAATTATACCCAAAATTGATAAAACCCGATTAGGGTTTTCTTGTCGAAGCTCTGATGCAGGCGAAGCGAGATTCGGCGGCAGGCAGCGGTGGCTCCTTCGTTCCGGCAACAGACGGCAGCACGACATTGTTCGTCCTTCCCGCTTCCATTCCAGACGACAAGCGAAGGGATCGTGGTGGTGCGGACCTGGGATCGGCACCAGCGAGGGTGGTTCGGAGGATTTCGGCCCAGGCACGACGGACTCGGCGAGTTCAGACCTGGCGGTGTTGTGGCTTTTCAAACGGCACCCGATTCGGCCAAAGTCCAAGAAAGGAGGCTGGGTGTTTGGCTCGGCGGTGAGGTTGCGAGGGCGGTAGCAGTCTTCGTCTCCAACGACATGCGACAGGGCAGTGACGGCAATGTCTTTCCGGTGATCGGCAAATTTAGTCTCGATGAGTTCGGGTGGAGGGTTCCGGCGATGAACAGTAAAACGGGAAACGGGAAACAGGAAAACGTTGATTAGTGCATCATAAACATATCACGTCCATTTAACTCGTACCGTTCCCTCCAAAATTTCCAAATTATTTGTCATTACCCTCTCGATAAATGTACAAACCTTGATTTAACGATTAAGAAAAATTCTGAAAACCGGATATTACAATCATTAACTTACATGAGCATTATCATATGTTCCGAGTTTTAGAGTATTTATTCTGATATATTATTATCTCTGAATATTTATTTATTCATTTTAAGTAGGATAACTCCTAAGCAAATATAAGATGATATCGCCCGCGTGACACTGATTAGAGAGTGGATGTTAGTCATGTAGAGCCGCTAGAATTAGTCTGCTGACAAGAGGTGTCGGCCTCTAGAGTTCAGAATTGGGGCTCATGTATGGTTGAAGGTGTCACCAACGCGAGATGTTAGACATTTTAGCATTAAGGAGAAGTTGAGTCCTTGATATGTTGGATTTTTTGAGATTCTGGAGCGAGTTAAAGAGGTGGCATACCGACTCGTGTTGCCACCCAGACTGGAGGGCGTTCACCCAGTCTTCCATGTGCCTCAGCCGAGAGAGTATATACCAGATCCGAGACACATTATCAGTTATGAGGACTTAGTGGTTGAGCCAGACCACACGTTTGTTTAGCATCCAGTAGAGGTCCTAGAGCAGAGTACGAGACGCTTGCGCTCGAAATACATTCCGGTGATGAGGATACAATGGTCTAGGCGATGAGCCGATGAGGCTACATGGGAGACAGATGATAGTATGAGGAGAAACTATCCAGAGTTTTATGTAGAGGTAGCTGCATTTGTAGGATTGACGAAAGAGTCTTAGTTTATTGGTGTGTTATGTGCTTTTATGATATTATGTGTTATTTGTTTTTCGTGTTAGATTGTGATGTGTGATCTTATTAGATTTTGTTGTGCTAGCACGAGTTGAGATTGTAGTTTTGCTGGAGACGATTATACCTACATGAGATTGAGCGTGTATACCTCGGTGTTTGAAGTCAAGAGGATCTGTTGTTATTCAAGTTTCGAGACGAAATTTGTTTTTAGGGGATCTGATGTAACAACCATGTTCTTTCGGAGATCATGCGACCGCACCTCGCCTTCCCCTCAGTTGCACCACCGCAGGTGCGGCTATGTTTGGCCGCGGTCGCGGCATAGTAGTGATCGGACTCCTTTTTAGCCGACTTCCTTTTCTTATATCTTCCTTCTTAAGTTTTTCTCTTTTTCCGTTTTAGGGTTTAGTGATTTCCTTTCCAAACTTTCTTTCTTCCTCTCTCACGTCATTTCTTCTTCTTCTTCTTCGTCGTCTTCTTCTTCTTCTTCTCTCTCTCTCTCTCTCTCTCCCTCTCTTCTTCTTCTTCTTCTTCTTCTTCTTCTTCTTCTTCTTCCTGGATCTTTCTTCAAGTTTGATGTTGATGCCGGATGGCTGCTTTGGATCGTAGGTTATTGCTGCAGCTTGGGGTTTTCTCTTATGCATAGTTTGAGAAGAGTGGCTAGCTTTTCCCCTTTTCTTTTCCTTTCTTTTCTTCCTTTCTTTCCTTGTTTATGAAGGATGGCCTTGTTGCCTTTGGATTCTATGGCTGATAGTTGATATGTGTTGTTGGATCCAGGTTGTTGTTACCTTGGAGATTTTTGGAGATGAGAAGGGTTCGCGGGGAGAAGCTGTCAAAAGCAAAAAGAGCTACGTTATGTTGTAAAACCACACCCACGCCAGCCCTTTGCCATCCCCACACCTTCAGGCGTGTCGCCGCCCTCGCACCTACGCTGGTCGCATTCCCGGTGTTTGAGGCTTGTCACCGCCACTGCGCATTCCCTTGCCCACGCCCGCGCCTTGCTACAGGACATACCAAGTCTTTTGGTATGTCTTCCTTCCTCTTATCTTTATGGCTTAAACGTAGAAGAATGCTAGGTTAGATATGAGGTTGTTGATGGTAATATATTGTGGTTGAGAGCCATAGGTGGTTTTGAGGATTTGATGGAATGTTGAGTATGATTATGATATATATGATTCTTGAGGATCATTTGGAACTAGGAGCGGAACCTTCTAGTATATTGGATAGTAATTGATATGTATGCCTTGATTTATCAGGCATGGTGTATATTCCTGCGGGGATTCGAGAGTTGTTGATAGCTGACAATATCTGGATACAGGTAAGTCCATAGGACTTACTTAGTTGTGTTCATATGTTGGATGAGTACATGAGTTGTGGTTGTTATATGCTTTATAGCATGTGATAGGTTGATTATTACTGACATATGATGGCCCACTAGTATTGGGCGGTGTCAACTTGCTCAGCTCTCCCGAGGGAGTCTAAGGGGTTCTCTAGGACTTGATCAGTCCTGGTATACGGTGAGGGTACCAAGCCACTCCAGATGGTATACGGTGTGGTGCTCCTAACCACTCCAGATGGTTGAAGAAAAATAGGCGAGAGTTGTAGACTTCTCGTGTCACAACCTTAAATGATTTACGAGTGTATGAATTTATAAAGATAATAAAACGATAAATGTGTGATAACATGTTTGGTGTTTTTTTGTATGTCTGATGTGTGTTTGTGCTTATGTACTATTCCTATATTTGAATCGTTAGCTAACAATTTATACCGTGTTGTATATATTTTGCAAGATAGGAGGGTTACATAGTGATCTGGAAGGACTGATCAGCCGAGGGTTTCCTTATATATAGGTTGGGTTACAGGTGTTTTGTATGTATGGATACATGATTGTACGGTTTTGGTGGTCGGTTGTGAGTTTTGTATGTATTTTGTTATATGATCTTTTAGTTTTATCAATGTTGTTTTATATTTATTTGTGTCTTGTTGCAAGATCCGATGAACTTGTTGTCAGGTTAGGGTCAGGACCCATTGTGAGGTCCTAGTCCGTAGCATCCCGAGTCCTATAGATTTGTGGTGTTACATTGTTATTTTCAGTCGGTAACCTCCAACTTTGTTTTGCAAGAAGCGCTTCACTGAATACATTAAGATCCCTAAAGCCCATACCTCCTAGTTTTTTAGGGAGACACGAGATCTCTCAACTCTTCCAGTGAATCCTTTTCCTATCATTTGTTGATCCCAACCAAAAGGAAGCCATGGTTGAGTATAATGTGTATCATTAATTATCCCAATTGAAAGATTGGATACACTCATCATGTAAGATGATATGCATTGAATCACAACTTTAAGCAACACCTCTTTTTCAGATTGAGACATCAAGCATTCATTCCATCCCTGAAGCTTCTTGAGAATTCTTTGTTTAATACCTTTAAAATTTAACTTCTTCGAGTTGCCAAAGGGGGTGGGGAGGCCATGTTGTGCTTAGTGACCCTACGAACTCCCAAAAAGACAACAAAATGTCCCCCTGCAATCTCATGAACGTTTCTTCCTCAATGACACCTCCGACTTTGCATAGTTTGTTTTCTGTCTGGATACCTTTTCATAGCGGCTAATCACATTAGAAATCCTAGAGCATTCCTGGAGGTTTGCTCGCACAAACAGTAGGCTATCATCTCAAAAAAAGGGAAAAAAAACAAGTGAGAGATAACAGGTACACTATATTTCACTTTAATTAATACCACTAATATGTCCATCACTCATTTCTTTCCCAACATCAACGAAAAAACATTAGCACATTTAATGAAAGGGTAAGGAGAAATTAGATCTCCATGTCTAATACCCCTTGAAGGTTTACCCATCTCCTGTGTTTACCATTGATATTGAAAGTGAAGATAGAGCTCGTGACACAATCTATGATACGTTTCACCCAACCGGGAGCAAAGATAAACCTTGTCATAACTTGGCGATGGAAATCCCACTCAATCCTTTTGTATCCTTTATGTATGTCAAGTTTCACAGTCATATCACCAATCCTCCCATTCTCTTGCTCTTATTAGATGAAAGATTCAAGTGCCACACTTGCATTTTCCGTAATTGATCTTACAACAACAAAACACTCTACTCCTCCGAAATGATTTTCGATAGAAATGACTTAAGTCCGGTTGCCAAGAGCATATAAATAATGGATGAGTTGGCTAAGTAGGCAAGTTATGTATCAAAGTGTATAAACTAGACCCTTTTGTTTATATGTTGACAAACTAGGTCCCTCCATATTTTCATAAAAATATTTATTAAAAACATAAATAAAGATACTCAATAAGTCATAATCTTTCTCTCTCCTGTTTATCTTTATTTATTTACCTAAGTAGGCGGTTTCTGATTTTTGAATCAATTAACCAACCAAAAATAAAGGCAATTGTATGAAATAAAAAAGGAAAATATTAGAGGAACGATTCTGCAAATCTTCATTGATGGCTCATTTCCATCAATCTTCATCTTGTCTCCTCTGTCGCCATTGTTACAGTTCGAAGCTTTGAAGAACCGAAAATCATCTTCACCATTTACTACATAAAATGTAACAGATATGTCAAAAATCATAAAAACATATATATTCATCACGTATGTACATAAAATGCCGTTGAGCATACATATTGTAACAGTTATTTCGAAAGTCGTAGAAAAATATGTATTCATCACGGATCCACAATCGAAACTTAACACATTAATATATTGATATGTGTACACATTTCATATCCCAACTACATCGGATGATTCTCCTACATATATTTCCTAAAAAATGTTACTAACCAACATATGTTCATCACGTATGTACATAAGACTGAACATATGTACATAATCACAGGACATTATGTACTCATCATATAACTCAATATCGTACGGATGACTAAACTACAACTCGTATGGATGCCTAACTAGATATTTTCAGCATATGTACATATTCACGAAAATACTAACATAAACATGTTTGCATAAGAATTACAGTCATTCATGTATTCAAATCTATCAAATATTCGTCTAAAAAACATGAACATACCTCGAACACAAATGGAAAACCTCGATATCTAGATTATGTCGAATAACGAGTACGCTACATTGTTGTTGAGTTATGTAGATCAAACATTCATTGACAACCCTCGATATATGTGTCTAAACTGGAACTTCGAGGTCGTTCTTCACGCAGAAATGGAGAAAAGAAAAAAATACGTATGAGGATTGTTAAATAATGACAAATAATGAGGGAGAGATTTTAGGAATCGTAATTATCTACTTCCTAATTTAAATATCTAATATGGAAAATTAATAAATTGAGATATGAGAGCATGTTGATTTGTATGGTAATTCCTTTTATTAAATCCCTAGTTTATCTTTATTTTTTATTTTGATTTAGTTAGGGGCCTAGTTAGTCTACACTAAACAAAAAGGGTCATATTTCACCAATCTTCTCATAAATAATCTTGTATAGGACCAAACAAAGGCTAATCGGTCCAAATCCTAACTATAGGTTTGGATTTAGGAGCATATAGAGCCAAAATTAGTAACTATGAACAACTAATATCTTCTTTACTAATACGTATCAATTTTTGTTTACATTTGCTAAAGTTAGGGTTTAGTGGTTGAACCAAATTAGTGATTATGGACAACTAATATCTTCTATTACTAGTTTGGTTGTCTTTGCCATGTGAGGTATTAACTGTTGGATTTTCGGTGTCCGGTTTTAGACCAAAGGGCCGTAGTCTCACTTATGTGAGTAGACGGTTCTCCCTATTGCCAAACAAATTAATATAATTATCTTGAACTAAAAACAAGTTATTAACCAAGGGTTTGTAATCTCCACAAAGGAGTAGACAAAACCCAACCAAGAGTTTGTAATCTCCACAAAGGAGTAGACAAAACTCAATCAAGAGTTTGTAGTCTCCAAAGGAGTAGACAAACTCAATCAAGAGTTTGTATCTCCACAAAGGAGTAGACAAAACTCAATCAAGAGTTTGTAGTCTCCAAAGGAGTAGACAAAACTCAACCAAGAGTTTGTAATCTCCGAAAAGGAGTAGACAAAACTCTAATAGAAGTTAAGTTCAATTACACGTATTATAAACCGGTTGTTATATGTTAAAACCATTGACTTGGATAATGTAATGAGTCATTCATAAATGAATTTTCCTTCTAAGTGTATTCTCCCCTACACCGGGAATATCCAAATA
The DNA here is from genome assembly GCA_033239045.1 of Fagopyrum esculentum. Classification (NCBI taxonomy): domain Eukaryota; kingdom Viridiplantae; phylum Streptophyta; class Magnoliopsida; order Caryophyllales; family Polygonaceae; genus Fagopyrum; species Fagopyrum esculentum. The sequence continues at coordinate 177,009 of BSUD01000375.1, forward strand.
CCTTAGTGGAATAAAACATTACACGTTACAAAGACTAAGTACGAGACTTACTTGTCTTACTTTGTAGAAAGGGTATTCCTAGGTTTTGTCAATACAAAACCAAACTAAGATGGATACCTATCCTTTGTCAATAAAAAGGAACTATACTGGTCTTTCGAGTTTTGCAAACAAGGTTATAAGAAGGCCTATCCAATGTCAATACAATGGAACTAAAAGTTTTATTGTTGCAAAAACGAATGTGGAATCAAGTGCAAATGACTCTTCCTTTTATAGGCATAGGGGGCCACGGTTTTGGAGAGTTAAAAGCGGTTAAAATCGGTTATGGAAGTTATTTGGAAGTTACTTGGAAGATGGGCCTTGAAGCCCAAGGCCCGATGCCCACATAGGGAGCCCAAAACCGCTCCCCGGAGCTAGCTTAGAACTAACTTTTTTTTTGGTTCAAACACTTCCAATGAGCTTCATTCACTTTAATATAGCTAGGGTAAGGTCCAAGATCCTCAAATACTCAACATTTTAGCTCAAGCTAGTGTAGCTCCTTAAGAAGCTCAGTAGCTGCTTCATTGACATACACTAAGCATTTGAGCTTGGATTGCTCTCAGTTTTTAACCACATATTCTTTAGCCAATATAAGGCCTAAGAACCAAAGGTGTGACGATAAAATGTGGCAAAAAAAGCCTCAAACGCCGGCCTTCTAAAATCTAGCACAAGTTGACCTTGTCGTGAATCACCTTGCTTTAATTCGACTCCCCTTATAATACTAGTTGTTCTTAGTGCCGGTCACATGGCTTTCCTCCCGCAACCCGGACCATAGTGACACACATGTGAGCAACTCATTGCACCTAGTCTCAAGACAAGCTCAACGGTTACAATGAAGACTTAGCCCAAATCTCCAACATTAACATCATTCACTAATTATATTTACTGATAACACGACTAATATAGTTTAGGTTGTTTAACCTTTAATCTGATAAGTATATTATTCAACCCTTAATTTCTTTAAAATATCAAGTATACATAATTGTTACCGATAATATCCATCATACACGTTAAGGTAAGATCGTGTCAAATCTTAAATTAATAAATAAATATGGTTCTAATCCTTGGTTAAAGTTTTAAACTTGTCGAAGAATAATGGTCGAGAATATTGGTGAAATAAGGTACCTTTTGTACATGGTAGACTAACTAGACACCCTGTTTTTAATTAAAAATAAAGATGAATTTGAGTAGATAACATCGAAAATAGAGAAAGAAGTTAGAGCAATTATGTAATATTATTCATTAGTAACCACCAATTGAAGAAAACCGTTTGAAAAATTAAAAAGTAAACATAAATTTTTGTGTTATGTACATATTTCACATTAATATACCAATATGTACACAAATTACATATACATCATAAGGCGAACACAATAGCTACATATTATTCACAACAATCATCAATACACATCATATCGTACAAATTGTAGAATACATAAACATGTATTTACACAAGAACGAAAACAATGTGAGAAGCAAGTTGAGAAACGTTCACATTCTTTCACGCATACACAACTATCAAAATACGGCTTACAATCAAATACTGACCTCAGACACAAACAACAAACTTTGAAATCCATAAAGTAGTTGTGTAGATGACTAATTCACCGTGTTCCTTGCGACTGCATGGACTTATGTAGGACAAATTTTCAACGACAAAAACTCCATTGAAGGAGTCGAACAAGAACTCCGAGATAGTATTTGGTTAACAATGGAGATAAACAAAAAGAGCGTTTGTTTTTGTGATTTATCGTAAATAAACGGGGAGAGATATTAGGATGAGTTGCAATTTTATTCCTTAGTTAACGGTGTAGAATATTTATTTGAATCTTTAATTAGAAATTTTTTTTTAAGTTATATAAGAGAGAAGATTGACTAATTAGGTAATATCTTTAATGATTTTCAATTAAATCTTTTTTGTGAAAACAGAGGTGCCTAATTTGTCTACAAATAATAAAAGGTGCCTAAGTTATACTACATGTTACATAAACTACCTAGTTAGCCAACTCATTCATTATGGTCCCTCGAAATAAGTAATCTCGATTCCAGGTGTTCCCTGTTGTAATGGAAAATGTTTCAAGGACTCTTATTCGAATAACCATATTAGAGTGGAACAAAGAAAGGGCAAACTTTTAACGCCCGAATTTATTAACCGATATGTTATCACCTAGAACTGTACAATGATATACGATTCAAACTTAACAACAATCTTATCAAATCTTTCAACAAGGCGTATATGTACAAGAAAAACAAATTGACAACTTAGAATTGTCGAAAATAATATTATCACAATAATGCATAGTATGAAACAACCTCTGTTAAAAGCTTTATTAGTCACTAACTTATTATTATAACGTTACTCTCATATCGGTGCATGGGTATTACACGTTGCATGTGTTTTTTTCGTGCATTTTATCACGAAGATATTTATACATATTCTCATTTTTAGAATATTTTTATTAAAAAAATATGTAAACCAACTATATTTTAAATAAATATCCTTTATAAACATTTTAGCAAATTCTATTTTTATATTTAATTTTTCTAATTATATTATCATCTAACACTTTACCTTTAGAATACATCAAATATTTTATCTCATAATTAGCTAAATAATTGTGCATAATTACTAAACATTAATTGTACTTTCATATATATATATATATATAATATTAATAGTAATATAAATAATATTTTAAAAACTAGTCATGACCCGGTCTCAAAATCAACGTTGACCAATATGGTGGAGTGGGTGCTATCACTTGTCCACAAGCTGGCGTGCACTCATCAAGTCCTAATTGTGTCATTCATTGTTTACGGCAACCACTTGTCAAATAGCACTTCTTTACGAGTATATCACTTTCTTTACATTTATTAAATTTACAGTTAGTCGTTGGGTTCTGTCTTGTCCACGAGCTGGCGTGCACTCATCAAGATCCTGGATAATAATTGATTAGTAGTATCATACATTGTATATAGCAACCACTTGACATATACTACTTCTTGTCGACATTTGTTAAATTTACGGTTTAGTCGTTGAAGTATATATATATATACATATATACTCATCAAGATTATGGATAATAATTGATTACTAGTGTCATTCATTGTATATAGCAAGCAATTGTCAAATAGTACTTCCAGTGGACATTTGTTAAATTTACGGTTTAGTTGTTGAAGGATATATATTATATACTCACCAAGATTATAGATAATAGTTGATTCGTAGTCTCCTTCATTGTATATAGCAACCACTTGTCAAATAGTAATTCTTGGGGACATTTGTTAAAGGTATCTTATTTGCGCACGTTGAGGGTCGCATCAAAATTTTATTATTATTTTTTTTTAATTCATAATTTTTTAAAATTTATATTCAGGGTACCTAGTTTATAATAAGTTATATTTATATCCTTGTTTAAAATTTTAAGTGGTATTTTGTAATTTTTAAGTGATTCTGTAATTTGGCATCAGATCTAAGTGATTAATTAAACCTAAAAAATTAAAAAATTACGTAAAACTGGAGATTTCCGAAAATTGTCCACATAAATTAGTACCACATGCAAACATTTAAACGTTGGACAAGGTCATCGCCAAGCTATTTTAAATACCATAATCGTCGATATTGCAGATTTAAAAACAAGTTTAATTAAGTTCCGAACAACCCTTACAAAATATAGGGAAGAAATATCTGCTTTAAGACTAAATGAGTGTTTTTATGGACTAATCATCTTGCATGAAACCTATAAGTAATTTTAAGATGATTGTGCAAGTTTGATGCTTATGATGCTTGAATGATTCTAGCTAGGGCCGTGAGGAGGGTAAGCACATTTGTCATGGAATGCCCAACTATAAGCAAATAGCAAACATCGTGTGATGCTTGAACAGTTCAATATAGTCATAAGTTGTAGATAAGTTATCAATGAGTAAATAACAAACACCTTGTGAATTCATTACTTGAAGCAAGCCAAATGCTTTGACAAAGCATACTTATATCATGCTACATTAGTATTTGTGCCTTAAACTCTCCTATTTTATAAAGCACAACATGATCATGTATTTACCTAGTTATGGTTTGGAGGACTATCCCCAATTCGTAGTGTTTTCTCCCATTGATATATGATAGTTGATACTTGTAACTTCACATCCCAAGTGATACGTCCCTGGATACCGATGTCATCCGTGTCTCCGCCCCTCTTGACCTGTCTAGCAACATGTCTTATCTTCACTACGCCATGACATGAAGTTGATTAGTTTTGACAACATTTCTCAACCTATGCCTATGTAATAATAGAAGGAAAATTTCTTATGAAATATTTCCTTCTACGCCTTCCCAATGGTCAACCTTTTAGGACATTTTATTTCGGATCTTTAATTTTGACATTTAAGTTTAGACCTTTCATTTCGGATCTTTAATTCTGACATTTAAATTTAGACCTTTCATTTCAGACTTAATTCCGGAATTTAGTTCCGACCTTTCGTTTCGGTTACATCCCCTATATGAAGGATGTTTGACCTAATTAGTAAAACATGTTCAAATTAATCAAGTTTAGTTGAATGTAAATCCTCCTTCTTGGTTCCGCTCTCAAATTTCTTCCTTGGATCTTCGATTCAAGCCTTCACAATCGAACATTCTTCAAGAATAAACTAATTTAATCCACTTCATGGCTTGCTCGATCAACCTTGATCGGATCATTTCATCGTTTTCGTATCCATCTTAAAACTTCCGTCAACCATATTCTACCGTTTGAATCCATCCACACATCAACTTGAGGAGTGTTGAAGCTTAAGCTCGATCCAGACCCAAAGTTTATCTCTTGACGTATCCAATGACGCATCAAATTGGAATTAAAGCTAAGGAGCAAAGTTAGAGACCAATTTGACGTATCAAATTGGTATCAAATCTCGGGATCAAGGCTAAGTTTCTTAACTTTTTTTCTTGATTGTTCTTTAGTGTTCTTCATTGTTCATTATTGTTCTTCATCGTTCATCATGATCTATAATGATGATGATTCCTTTGATGAGGACGAGGAGTGGTTTCCTCTTTCATATTCACCAAAGCCCAAACAAACCACTTATGGGTACCGACGGTATTCACACGACCAACGGAGAGCCTATCTTGAGGACGAGGAGTAGTTGCTTCCTCCATACCCACCAAGGCCGAAACAAACATTTCATGGGCACCGACGAGATCCTCACGACCAGCGGCGTGCCTACCTTGAAGAAAATTATATTGCACCTCACCGTCCGGACCCATGTCATTATCGTCGAGACGGTATACCACCCGCTTTGCCACCCTTATGCGGCATGAATACCAATTCAAAGAGTTTTGGTACCATCAAAGACCGACATCATTTACCAGTACCCATTCCCGCATCTTGTCGGCATATCGACCAACTCCACGACGCCACAATCTTGAGGGTCTACAAGTCCAAGCCTCCCGATTCTTATGGCGTGCACCATCTTGATGACGGTGAAACGGAGACGTTTCACAACCAAGAGGAGGAGAATGATACTCCCCTGGATATTGATGTCATCCGTGCCTCCGCCCCTCTTGGCAAATTTAGCGGCATGCCTTGTTTTCACTATGCATGACATGAAGCTGACTAGTTTAACAACATGTATCATCATATGTCTATGTAATAATAGAAGGGATACTTCTTATATATGGAATATTTCTTTCTAAGTCTTCTCATTGGTCCATCTTTATAGACCTTTGATTTTAGATCTTTAATTCCGTATTTTCGTTTAGATCTTTCATTTCGGATCTTTAATTCTGACATTTAAGTTTAGACCTTTTGTTTTGGTCACATCCTCTATATAAACGATGTTTGGCTTCATTTGTAAAACATGCCGATCGGTGATATATATATATATATAGGGTCAGGATCCGGTAAGAACGTATGTTACGGTAAAAAATAAGAACAACTAAGGATCGTTAGATCAAATTACGGATGGCCCAGATTTAACGTCTAAATAAGGAATCATTATATTGGATATAATTCATTATAGTCAATATGGTAATAAGAATATACAACATTTGTTTAATATGGAAATAAATTGTCCGGCACTTATTATTTGGTGCACGGATTATAATAAAAGACGATCGAATGCAAATTATTCGTGCTTTCCGCAATACGGCGTTTTCAATATACATGCACGATTAGGTGAGTGAATTTTATATTGCACGACACACTATCATGCATGTATATGTGATTGTCTCTACGTATAAGCACGAGTGATGCATTTGTGCATTAAAGTTTACATGTTATAAAATGCATGTTTATATATACACGTTATAAAATGATGAGTGATGTGACACACATTTGTGCATTTGTAAGTTATAAAATGCACGTGTATATATGAGTTATAAAATCCAGAGTGAGTTATAAAACACACAAATTCACTTGCTCCATGTATTAAGCACGACTAAGTTATAAAATTCACATATTCGTGTTCATTGTTCGTGCCTAATGCGTACCTTTTCCTTCTACTATGGTAGCGGTTTGAATTTCTAATCATACCTGAATTGAAATATAAACGATATAAGTAATTAATCGTGTAAATTTAATTTGGTAGGAAATACAATGTATTTGTTTATGGTAACTATACATATGTATCCAAAATTACAAGGTAATTAATTGGCATACATAAATAATACTAAATCATAGACGTCGATTTGGTTTAATCATGTGGCTGATATTTGTTCTCATTTCTTACCGTAAGTTATGTTCTTACCTGAGTGACATCGACCAGATCGGGTCATGTGAGAGTTGGGTTTCACTGACTATACCACGTGCTTGTGACTATAACAAACAACTACACAAGGTGGACCGAAGAGGAAACCAAATTGGGCCGATTTCATGGTGAATATGTCAAGTTGTGGATTAATTGCGCCAATTCAATTGCCATATAAGAGGTATGAGCTCAATTCTAGTGGAAACAAAAAATGTTGGATGAATTGGCATTTAGGGTCTTTTACATTATAGAGTTGAAATTTAGGCCCTACTAATTACAAATTGAGAAATAGGGCTCTTACTTTACTAGACTAATTCATAAATATGACAAAAAGTTGACAAAAGTGATGACTAATGAGTGATGGCTGATGTGAGTGCTGGTTGTGACACTTTTGATTGACATTTGGAGAGAATTTGAGGCAAAAAAAACGCAGCCCTCCGCTTACCCAAAAATCCGCTTACCCAAAAATTCGCTTACCCAAAAATCCGCTTACCCAAATAATGTCACAATCATACCCAAAAATAAATTTGTCAAAGTACATAAACATACTCGAAAACAACATACCCAATAAATCAAATATTAAAATAAAACAGTATCCATGAATTGGATAATATTTTATATTTATACCCAATTTAAACATCACTTAATACAAAATCCATACCCAATTTAAATTTGTCATACCCAAAATTTTCAAAACTCGATATTGTACACAAACACAATATCAAATGACATTTGGTCATTACCCAAAATTCGCTTGACATTTGATCATTATAACACATTTTGGGTAATCATAAAACATACTTACGATATCACTTTAAATATACTTAATAATAAGAAACATATTACAAAGTCAATACACGTATAAAAACATACCAAATTTGAATTTGTCATATAACCAAAATTTACACAAATCGATATTGTACACAAACATCAATACCAAATTTGGTTCTTGTAACACGGTTTGGATAACCATAAAACATACCCAAAAATATCACTTTAAGCATACTCAACAATAAGAAACATCCCACAAAAACAATAAACATATACCCAATAATGAGAAAAATACTACAATTCATATTTGGGTAACGAAAACAATGTCACCCAAAAAAATTAAACATTCATGGACTTGAAAATTTCATCAAACTAGCTACATTAACCAAAAATAAAAGGTAAAAGGTAAACATGTAAAAAATATACTTAAACTAAGAGTAAACATCTAATCACCATCATTCAATTAAAACAATTATTGCCCCTATTTTCTAGTTTCCATACCTACTTTTTCTTTCTTTTATGTAGAAGCATACTTCACAAAAGATAATTTTAAGAGGTCCTATTTTCCTAATTAATTCAAAAGTGTTCATTTGTCATCGAGTGAATATTCAATTGTATTTACTTTTTTACATATATATATATATATATATAGTATAGATCCTATGAGAACACTCCCTAACGTGAGAACATGAGAACAGATTCGTAATTATTATTAGTTTTGTTACGAATGTGCCATATCGTTTAATGTATTATTCGTAGTTATTGTTGGTTGAGTGGATTATTCGTAGTTATTGTTGGATTCTTAATTATTATTATTCGTAGTTATTATTATTTTTGATATCTACTATAAATCTCAACCCTTAATACTCACGTCCAACGGTGTACGATTGTTCTCATGTTCTCACGTTAGGAGCTGTTCTCATGGGAACCACACCCTATATATATATATATTTATTGTCCCATCACAAACTCTTGGTGTACCAATCGTCAAAGCACGTCAACGTCACATGCTTTAATATACAAATATCACAAGCCGAGCCATTTCCCCGTCAATTGAACCTCCAATTATGCATTATCATCAGACAAACCTAGATTTCTACACAATGGTAAATAATTATGACATTTATAATCAAACTTGTCCCATTCTCAACAAATTACACATATGCATACACCTGAAGTCGGGTTAACAGTATCTCAAATTCTAGTTTTGTGAAGAGCTTTGAGATTGAGACAAGCACAGCAGTCTTTCACGGGTTGGGGTTCCTCGCAGGGCCTGAAGACGACACCCTTGAGGATGAACCCTGTCTTCCAGTGACCTCCATGCTCATACAAATCGAACCGAACTTCACCATTCTGCACGGTGTCGTTTGCAGTGAACCTCCCAAGACTCGCCTCAAACCATTCCCCTCTGGGCTTATCTAGTAATGAAAAGCGCCGAACCCGTGGCTCCTCACTGGGGACTCTAAGCCGAAGCTCCACCGGGAGCTCCCACCCGGATGCTCCTTTCGTCAGCTTGATGACGTAAGCAACCTCGTAGGTGGTTCCTGCCTCGAGCTCCGATAAGGGAATCGCTCCTTGCACGTCTAACCAGCACACACTGACCAGCTTAGCCACCTCAATGTTCTCTTCACTGCAAATTTATTTGGTAATTGTTTCATATAATTTCGATAGTTTATATATGAGATGATAACAATAACGTACTAATGATGTGATTGAGATTGAGATTCATGAGATTGAGGTTGTAGAGGAGAAGAACTTGATACGAGACAAGTAGAGAATATCAGTGGAGAAGAGAGAGTTTCTGTTTTTCAGTGTTTTGACTGTATTCTCTTTCTGTTGTGTTACAATGTAAGAAGATTCACTTCTATATATTTGTCTCCAGTAAACCTAAGGAGTGACTCTAACAAACTCAGCACATTAACAACCTTCTAACTAACTTTTTATTACATCACTCCCCTTCAAGCTATGCAGTGATAAACTGGTTTATTACTCCTAGCTTGAGTAGGAACTTTTGAATCTGCTCCAGACTAAGCACCTTAGTGAACAGATCTGCTGGTTGTTCTTTAGTGTTGATGTACTTTGCCTCCAACTCATGACTTAACACCTTATCTCTTACAAGATGACAATCTGCTTCTATATGCTTTGTCCTTTCATGAAAGACAGGATTTTTTGCTATGTGTAATGCTGCTTGATTATCACAAAACAACTCCACAGGCTCCTTGACTTCCAACTGCAAATCTGTCAACAATCTCACTAACCATGTGATCTCACAACAAGTAGAAGCCATTGCCCGATACTCAGATTCTGCTGTAGACATAGCCACAAAGGACTGTTTCTTGGTTCTCCAAGAAACCAATGAGTTGCCTAAGAAGATGCAAAATCCAGTAATTGATCTCCTTGTCATGGGACATGACTGCCAGTCAGCATCACAATAAGCATGTAACTTCAAATCACTCTTAGTAGACAAGAGTAATCCTTGGCCTGGAGAGCTCTTGATGTATCTAATTAGGTGTTTAGCTGCCTTCCAATGCTCGACACAAGGAGCTTGCATAAACTGACTCAACACCTGAACTGAGTAGGTTATATCAGGCCTTGTCACAGTGAGGTAAATCAGCTTACCAATTAACCTTCTATATTGATGAGGATTTGTCATTGGCTCCCCTTCTTTTGACAATTTCTCATGACAATCTAAGGGAGTTTGTAATGGCTTAGACTGACTCATCCCAGCTTCTTCAATCATTTCTTGAGCATATTTCCTTTGATTGAGACAGATTCCCTGATCAGTTCTGTCTACTTCAATCCCTAGAAAATACCTCATTTCTCCAAGATCTTTGACCTGAAACTGAGTTTTCAAGTGCTGTTTTAGTCTCTGAATTTCCATGTCATCATTGCCAGTAATAACCATGTCATCCACATAGACCAACAAGGCAGTAAAAGCTGAACCATTCTGTCTAGTGAACAGAGAATAATCAGCTTTAGATTGCACAAACCCTGCATTCATAACTGCTTGAGAAAACTTGACAAACCATTGCCTTGGAGCCTGTTTGAGTCCATATAAAGATTTATCAAGTTTGCAGACTAATGGTGAGCAATTGGTATCCGCAAATATCTCCCCTTGAGACCAATTGTGAGATGCACCAGATTTACTAGCTTGCAACTTCTTTAGAAAAGAGTAGGCAGGTGGTAATGTCATGAATACTTCTTCCTCCAAATCTCCATGCAAGAATGCATTAGTAACATCCATTTGCATCACAGGCCAGTTCTTAGCTGCAGCCACAGCTAACAAGGTTCGAACAGTTATCATCCTAGCCACAGGTGCAAAGGTTTCAGAATAGTCAACCCCCACCACTTGAGTGAACCCTCGAGCAACAAGCCTTGCTTTGTGTCTGTCTAAGGAGCCATCAGATTTGAACTTCAACTTGAACAACCACTTGCAAGTGACTAAGGATTTCCCTTCAGGAAGAGGCAAAATAGACCATGTTTTATTCCTCTCTAAAGCAGCTAACTCAACCAACATAGCATCACACCAGGCAGGATTGTCAATGGCCTCAACAACAGACCTTGGTTCTGAATAGTGTGCTACATTGCTAACAAAGGCTTTGTATGAGGAAGAACAAGCAGAAGAGGGTTTACAAGATGTGGAAGAGGGATAAGGAGATTTACCATTGGATGAGGTAACAACAAGAGGTGAATCCATAGATGCCAGACATACATAATCCTTCAGCCAGGAAGAGGGCTTGTGCTCTCTGGTGGATTTTCTCAATGCCAAAGGCTCAGAAGAAGAAGAAAAAACAACTTCACTTTCATCAAAAACAGGAGAAACAGGTGAAGGTTCATAATCAGCCAAAGAAAGAGATTCAGGAGGTGAGTTTGAATTAGAAGGGGTTATAATATCAGAATGATCAAAAGACACATAATCCAAAGGAAAATTTTGATCAATAAAATCAGTAAAAGATTTGGATTTAGGTGTCATGGCATATTGATCTGAAAACAGTTTATAAGGGAAGATGTTTTCATAGAACAAAACATCACGACTGACCATACACTTATGAGTCTTTAGGTTATAAAGTTTATAACCTTTCTTACCAAATGGATATCCAATAAAGACACACGGGTCAGATCTGGCATGAAATTTCTTTAAAGCAACAGTAGAGTGAGTAGAGGCAAAACAAAGACTTCCAAAGACTCTTAACATATCATAAGATGGGGATTTATGATATAGAATATCATATGGAGTTTTATTATCAAGTAAAGGGTTTGGAAGTCTATTAATGAGGAAGGTAGCAGTGAGAATACAATCTCCCCAGAAGTGAACTGGCATACCTGACTGAATCAACAAAGATCTAGCAATCTCAAGAATATATCTATGTCTCCTTTCAACTCTACCATTTTGTTGAGGAGTATACACACAAGATGTTTGATGAACAATCCCAAGAGAATGAAA
>BSUD01000375.1:189004-225390 GCA_033239045.1 Fagopyrum esculentum
TAATGATGTGATTGAGATTGAGATTCATGAGATTGAGGTTGTAGAGGAGAAGAACTTGATACGAGACAAGTAGAGAATATCAGTGGAGAAGAGAGAGTTTCTGTTTTTCAGTGTTTTGACTGTATTCTCTTTCTGTTGTGTTACAATGTAAGAAGATTCACTTCTATATATTTGTCTCCAGTAAACCTAAGGAGTGACTCTAACAAACTCAGCACATTAACAACCTTCTAACTAACTTTTTATTACATCACTCCCCTTCAAGCTATGCAGTGATAAACTGGTTTATTACTCCTAGCTTGAGTAGGAACTTTTGAATCTGCTCCAGACTAAGCACCTTAGTGAACAGATCTGCTGGTTGTTCTTTAGTGTTGATGTACTTTGCCTCCAACTCATGACTTAACACCTTATCTCTTACAAGATGACAATCTGCTTCTATATGCTTTGTCCTTTCATGAAAGACAGGATTTTTTGCTATGTGTAATGCTGCTTGATTATCACAAAACAACTCCACAGGCTCCTTGACTTCCAACTGCAAATCTGTCAACAATCTCACTAACCATGTGATCTCACAACAAGTAGAAGCCATTGCCCGATACTCAGATTCTGCTGTAGACATAGCCACAAAGGACTGTTTCTTGGTTCTCCAAGAAACCAATGAGTTGCCTAAGAAGATGCAAAATCCAGTAATTGATCTCCTTGTCATGGGACATGACTGCCAGTCAGCATCACAATAAGCATGTAACTTCAAATCACTCTTAGTAGACAAGAGTAATCCTTGGCCTGGAGAGCTCTTGATGTATCTAATTAGGTGTTTAGCTGCCTTCCAATGCTCGACACAAGGAGCTTGCATAAACTGACTCAACACCTGAACTGAGTAGGTTATATCAGGCCTTGTCACAGTGAGGTAAATCAGCTTACCAATTAACCTTCTATATTGATGAGGATTTGTCATTGGCTCCCCTTCTTTTGACAATTTCTCATGACAATCTAAGGGAGTTTGTAATGGCTTAGACTGACTCATCCCAGCTTCTTCAATCATTTCTTGAGCATATTTCCTTTGATTGAGACAGATTCCCTGATCAGTTCTGTCTACTTCAATCCCTAGAAAATACCTCATTTCTCCAAGATCTTTGACCTGAAACTGAGTTTTCAAGTGCTGTTTTAGTCTCTGAATTTCCATGTCATCATTGCCAGTAATAACCATGTCATCCACATAGACCAACAAGGCAGTAAAAGCTGAACCATTCTGTCTAGTGAACAGAGAATAATCAGCTTTAGATTGCACAAACCCTGCATTCATAACTGCTTGAGAAAACTTGACAAACCATTGCCTTGGAGCCTGTTTGAGTCCATATAAAGATTTATCAAGTTTGCAGACTAATGGTGAGCAATTGGTATCCGCAAATATCTCCCCTTGAGACCAATTGTGAGATGCACCAGATTTACTAGCTTGCAACTTCTTTAGAAAAGAGTAGGCAGGTGGTAATGTCATGAATACTTCTTCCTCCAAATCTCCATGCAAGAATGCATTAGTAACATCCATTTGCATCACAGGCCAGTTCTTAGCTGCAGCCACAGCTAACAAGGTTCGAACAGTTATCATCCTAGCCACAGGTGCAAAGGTTTCAGAATAGTCAACCCCCACCACTTGAGTGAACCCTCGAGCAACAAGCCTTGCTTTGTGTCTGTCTAAGGAGCCATCAGATTTGAACTTCAACTTGAACAACCACTTGCAAGTGACTAAGGATTTCCCTTCAGGAAGAGGCAAAATAGACCATGTTTTATTCCTCTCTAAAGCAGCTAACTCAACCAACATAGCATCACACCAGGCAGGATTGTCAATGGCCTCAACAACAGACCTTGGTTCTGAATAGTGTGCTACATTGCTAACAAAGGCTTTGTATGAGGAAGAACAAGCAGAAGAGGGTTTACAAGATGTGGAAGAGGGATAAGGAGATTTACCATTGGATGAGGTAACAACAAGAGGTGAATCCATAGATGCCAGACATACATAATCCTTCAGCCAGGAAGAGGGCTTGTGCTCTCTGGTGGATTTTCTCAATGCCAAAGGCTCAGAAGAAGAAGAAAAAACAACTTCACTTTCATCAAAAACAGGAGAAACAGGTGAAGGTTCATAATCAGCCAAAGAAAGAGATTCAGGAGGTGAGTTTGAATTAGAAGGGGTTATAATATCAGAATGATCAAAAGACACATAATCCAAAGGAAAATTTTGATCAATAAAATCAGTAAAAGATTTGGATTTAGGTGTCATGGCATATTGATCTGAAAACAGTTTATAAGGGAAGATGTTTTCATAGAACAAAACATCACGACTGACCATACACTTATGAGTCTTTAGGTTATAAAGTTTATAACCTTTCTTACCAAATGGATATCCAATAAAGACACACGGGTCAGATCTGGCATGAAATTTCTTTAAAGCAACAGTAGAGTGAGTAGAGGCAAAACAAAGACTTCCAAAGACTCTTAACATATCATAAGATGGGGATTTATGATATAGAATATCATATGGAGTTTTATTATCAAGTAAAGGGTTTGGAAGTCTATTAATGAGGAAGGTAGCAGTGAGAATACAATCTCCCCAGAAGTGAACTGGCATACCTGACTGAATCAACAAAGATCTAGCAATCTCAAGAATATATCTATGTCTCCTTTCAACTCTACCATTTTGTTGAGGAGTATACACACAAGATGTTTGATGAACAATCCCAAGAGAATGAAATAAGCCAGATAATTCAGCATTGATAAATTCAGTACCCTGATCACTCCTAACAGTTTTGACCTTCACTCCAAACTGATTTTGCACCAGATTAATGAAATTTTGAAGATGAAAAGGCACCTCACTCTTATTCTTCATCAAGAAAGCCCATACACTTCGACTCTTATCATCAACAATGGTAAGAAAGTATTTGAAATTATCATAAGTAGAGACATCATATGGGCCCCAAACATCACAATGTATGAGTTCAAAAATATTTGTTGCAACAGATTTGCTAACAGGAAAAACAGATCTGGTTTGTTTTGCCAAAGGACAAACAGAACAAGCATGATCAAACACAGATTGAATATGATCTTTTATGGCAACAATATGTTTGAGTTTTACAAAAGGAGCATGCCCCAACCTTAAATGCCATAAAGCAGTAGCATTAGAAATATCAGAAGTGTTTTTAGGCAGAAAAATAGGTATAGAATGTTTTGAAAAATTCTGAGCATTACATGATATCCTGAGATCACTAGGCACCTCCTCCTTAGTTTCTGGATCCATGTAAAATAAGCCATCTCTGAATTTACCAAATGCCACTATCCTCATCCTTGCTTGGTCCTGGACAAGGCAATAATCAAAGAGCATATGGATTTGGCAATTTTGTTCTCTGACAAGTTTGGTAAGAGAAAGCAAATTGTGTTTAAAAGTTGGAATATACAAGACATTGGTTAAGGTAATATGTGGTAATATCACAGACCCAATATGAGTTATAAGTTGAGTGCTACCATCAGGTAAATTGATAGTAGCATTTGATTTGATAGGGATAGGATTGGACAAGAGGGAGAAATTATGAGTCATGTGATCTGTAGCTCCACTATCCATAATCCAAAATCTAGATGTATGAGACACATTAAGACAAATATTACCTGCTAGATGAGATGCATATGAGGCATTGTTGGACTGATTCAGATAGGAAATAAAACTTCCAATCAACTTTTGATGCTCAGACGAGAGATTAGTCATGTTATGAGCTTCACCATGAACCTGCTCATTTTCAGCAAGAAACTCTTTTGTAGCAGAAGTAACAGCAGCAACATTAGCTCTTGGACTGTTCTGATTTTGAGGCATATAGTTTCTATCTTTCCTCTGCTGGTCTGATGACTTTGTTTTTGGCTGTTGTGGCTTTGTCTTGCTCTTGTAGTGCCATCCAGGATAGCCAATCAGTTCCCAGCATCTCTCAGCACTGTGATTCCCTGAGCAGTGGCTGCACTTTTCTTTCTTATACCTCTCCTCTTCATTCCTGACATGCATAGCAGCAGAAGAGTTCTCTCTCTGATATTTATCTTCCTCAGGCCTAGCCATCATAGCTGTGGAAAGTGGCTCACTCCTTTGCATCTGTCCAGACATCCTGTTACCAGTCTCTTCTTGCAATAATAGAGAATGTGCTAAACTCACAGTCGGAAGAGGTGTGCTCATCAGTAGTTGTCTCCGAGCATTGTCATACTTAGAATTCAGTCCCATTAGAAACTTCATGAGCTTATCTTCCTGATCTGCATCCTCCCTCTGCTTCTGAAGATTGCAAATACACTTTCCACATACACATTTTATAGGAGTTGAGACAACTGACAGTTTCTGCCATAGACCTTTCAGTTTGGTGAAGAACTCAGTCAAAGACATTTGATTATCTTGATTGCATTCTTGAATTTCCTTTTTAATCTGGAAAATCAATGGAGCATTTTTCTGGCCATAGCTTTCTTCAAGATCTAGCCACATCTCTCTAGCCGTGTCATATTCATCAATAGTACAGTAGATATCCTTAGAAACTGTATTAAGAATCCATGAACAGACCATATCATTGCATCGATCCCATTGCATAGCATTTTCCAGATTTCTCTCAATAGATCCATCGATTGTCCACGCCTTATTCTTAACAGAAAGCGCTTTCATAATCGACTTTTTCCAACGCCTATGGTTTTCTCCTATCAATTGAATTGTAGAGATAACCATACCTGAGTTGTCGGAAGGATGGATGAACAATGGATTCATTAGATCGGTGATGGTGATCGGATCTCTTCTCCGATCAGAACCAGCAGAATTTGACCTGGCAGGAGACTCTGAAGTTGACGCCATTGAAGATCGATTGCGGAATTGACGACCTCCTTACGCTTCAACAATTCGATTGTGCAAACCAGAATCAGACCTAGATCTGATGAAGACAACGAACACAATCGATGAATTAATGAACCGTAGATAGCTCTGATACCATAATGATGTGATTGAGATTGAGATTCATGAGATTGAGGTTGTAGAGGAGAAGAACTTGATACGAGACAAGTAGAGAATATCAGTGGAGAAGAGAGAGTTTCTGTTTTTCAGTGTTTTGACTGTATTCTCTTTCTGTTGTGTTACAATGTAAGAAGATTCACTTCTATATATTTGTCTCCAGTAAACCTAAGGAGTGACTCTAACAAACTCAGCACATTAACAACCTTCTAACTAACTTTTTATTACATCACGTACTAAACGACGAGAGACATGTATGATGACCTTGTTTCTTTGAAGCATGTCCAGTCCCAATTCTCCCGAACATGACCCCAAGTGACGTATAGTGACCGCGGGTATAAGAACAAGCAATGCTTCTTGGCCCCCTTTTCCAACCATCTCTTCTGCATAATTGATTACATGCAAAGCTACTCAGATTGAGAGGCCGGATCGTGAAAACTGATTAAGAAATCGAAGCAGAAGAAGGATGGATATATGCTAAACTAATAATTACCTTCCTTTTGTGTTCCAGAAACTCTTCGATAGGAACTTTTGTACTCTTGAACAACTGCAGCATTTTCTAAATCTATTCTTTTCTGGAGTACACCGCTTTGGAAAGTTAAATCTATATATATAGGGCTACACAGGGTCTTCTATAAAATAATATCAAAATTTCTCATAAACTAATCCACCCTACAGGTTGCTTTCGATACAAACAGAGATATCCAATATAATAATCTTACTGCACAGTGCACGACTTCAACCCATAATGAGCTAGACATAATCAATACAAATTTTTCATCGATCCTTCATACGTTGGAATGAAATACGTAAACCAAAACACATAAGAGGGATTGGTATTACAAAAATGTTGCACTTTAAATGAAGAATCTGTAAAAAAAAACTTATGAACCTGTTAGGAATAGTTAAACCCGGTTCGTGTTAGCTTGTGGTTAATGGGTCTGAGTTTAAGTGTTATGCCGGTTGGGTTTGTTGATGGGTTGGACAGGGTGCTTGTGTTCTGTTGAGGATGGGCTGAATGCAGGGCCAGTTGGGCCTAGTTGATCGAGGTCCAATGGTAAGCGCCCCAGTCCATCTCACCTGGTTGTGAAGCGGCTTGAAGCGTTGCATGGTTAAACGCAGCGTTGCTGAAGAAACACCTCGTGGCACTGAGTACTTAAGCTTCCTTCTCTGTCGATGAAACCCTAAGGCAGCCGAAACACTTTCACTGAGAAACCCTAGATCTGAAATAGAGAAAGAGAGAAAGAGAGAGACACGAGTGAGAGAGAGATCCGAGCCGAGTGCTTCGTCCGAGTGATTATCTTGAGACGTTCTCTGTTGTCTAGATCTTGCTTTGCCTCAAAGCACAGATCCTTACCAGTGGTGGTTTACAGAACTCTCGCCTATCTTTGTTTTTGTTATTCTGTTCTTGATCTTGTATGGTTTTCTTGTGTTTTCTTTGTGCTACTCCTGTAACCGTTCTTCACTGTAACTCTACCTAGTGGATTGGGCTGGCTCTCCCCTCTTGAGATCCCGCAGAGTAGAGCTTAACTCGAACTGCGTCACCAAACTCTTTGTGTTCATCTGGTTTTGAAACACTGGATCGTTCTAGATTCAGTCGTGTTTGATTTGAAAAAGCGATAGAGTTTTTACAAATTGGTATCAGAGCTTCGTTTTTTCTTGTTTTTAGAGTTAAAAATCTGATTTTCTCAAATCGATCTTTCCCTCTCTCTTCAAGTTTTTTCGACCTCTGGAGCTTCTGATTTAAAAATTGCTTCCGCTTAAATCTGTCATACTTTTTCTTTCGTTTTTTCTTCTCAAAACCGACTTTGAAAATCTTCTGGTTTGTTAAAAACTCCAAGAAAGAGGATCTTTCCTTCAAGCATTGTTGCTTAAGGAACCCTAGGTACAAGAGAATCAAAAGAACTCAAAAACTTACAGTGTTTTGAGGATCTTTGATTTCTTAACAAAGGACGGCAGGATCTTTAATTCCAAAAGGCTGCCTCCACCATAGACCCTAAGTACGACATCTGGGATCGTGTCTCCTTAGACACGGGACTATGTCGGAAAACACAGTGAGGATTAAGCCCTTTGATGGCACCTCTGACTTTGCCATATGGCAACTGAAGCTGAAAGCAATCCTAATCAAGGAGAAGTGTTGGACCACTGTACAAGGAAAGTTCCCTCCAGATACTTCTCCAGATAGGAAACAAGAGCTTGAGGAGCAAGCTCACTCTGAGATTTTTATACGATTAGCTGACGACGTGGCTCGTCAGGTTGTAAGTCTCACTGACCCTTCTTTACTCTGGAAAAAATTAGAAGATCTATATCTGAAAAAATCTTTGCCTAGTCGTATATCTCTGTTATGTAGATTGTTCAATTTTAGAATGAATGTCAACTTGTCTTTGCATGATAATTTAGATATTTTTCTGAAATTAACTCAAGACCTAGAAAGATGTAATGATAAGATCTCTGATGACCATTCTGCTATACTTTTATTGAATGCCCTGCCTAGTCAGTTTGACAATTTTAAAGATGTTATCCAGTTTAGTCAGGATGAAATATCTAAGGACAAAATACTGGAACAAATAATACAGAAAAATGAAAGTATGAAAGTCTTTAAAACTAGTCATAAAACTGATGACAAATCGGAGGCCCTTATGATGAAAGGAAATAAAAGAAATAAATCAAAATATAAGCAGAAATATGAACCAGAAAAGAATAAAAATACTTACTCAAACGATTCTGATAAAAAAGAATAAAAAATGCTTCTACTGCAGTAAACTAGGACACTACCAGGAAGAATGTAGGAAGAAAAAGAAAGATGAATCTAGCAAAGATAAATCTACTCATTCTGCATCTTTATGTGTATCTGATTATCCTAATGATCTGCTTGTTTGCTCATCTAAACATGATTACTCTGAGTATAATATGCCCCTTAATGCATGTTTGTATCCTCATGAAATACTGATGTGTGCTACCTCTTCTAATACCATGAATGATTGGATCCTTGACTCTGGATGTACTATGCATGCTACTTCTAATAAATCTGTTTTTAGTAGCATCGATCTGTATAATGCTGGAGAAGTTATGCTAGGTGATAACACTAGTTTAGCCATAAAAGGAATCGGAAATGTACCTTTATGTATGCATGATGGAGTTACTAGAGTATTACAAAATGTTAGATGGGTTCCCAAACTTAGGAGAAACTTATTATCAGAATCTGTCTTTGATAATTTGAACTGTACCATTGTCACCAAAAATGGTGTTAGAGATGTTATTAGAGATAATGTTGTACTAATTAGAAGCATTAATAAAGGAGGTCTATATCATGTTATTACCTCACCTGAAATTAATCTGTCTAAAACAACCAATCTAATGACTCTAACCCAAACTACTCTCCTACACAGTAGACTGGGTCACATGGGAAATAAGGGAATGCTTAGTTTGTATCAACAAGGTCTAATAGATAATAAACCTGCTAACCTAGATATATGTGAAACCTGTATTTTAGGAAAGAAAACTAAACATAGTTTCACAACCTCTAGTTATGTAGCCAAACAACCTCTAGAGTACATCCATTCTGATCTTTGGGGACCTGCACAGGTTGACACCATAGGTGGAAGGAGATACTTTATCTCTTTTATAGATCACTTCTCTAGAAAAGTTTGGGTCTATCTTCTTAAAACTAAAGATGAAGCCTTTGAAATTTTTAAGAATTGGAAAATCCTTGTTGAAATAGAAACAAATAAGAAGATTAAATGTCTAAAAACTGATAATAGGCTTGAATTCTGTAACAAATTATTTGATGAATTTTGTAAAGAACAAGGCATTAAAAGACATTTAACCATCCCTGGAACACCACAGCAGAATGGAACTGCTGAAAGAATGAATAGAACCTTGCTTGAAAAGGCAAGATGTATGCTAGTTAGTGCTGGTCTCAAACCTTCCCTATGGGGAGAAGTTGTTACTACAGCTTCTTATCTCATCAATAGATCCCTTTCCTCAGCTATAGGATTCAAAACTCCGTATGAACTGTGGACAAATAGGAAACCTAATCTTAAATACCTTAGGCCCTTTGGATGCACGGCCTACACTCATGTGAGTGAAGGCAAGCTGCAACCAAGAGCTAAAAAGGGTATTATGTTAGGATACCCAGAGGGTGTAAAAGGTTACAAACTACTTCTTATTCAACCTGGAGGGTATAAGGTAGTTGTGTCTAGGAATGTTACCTTTAATGAAACTGACTTTCACTTTAAAAACAAACATCCCAGTGAGACTAGTGGCACTACTGGTGAGTCTGAAGAGAATTCCAATGATGGAACCTCTTTTTACATGCCCAGTGCAAGTCACAACAATGCTGAAATCGAATTCGACATTGGTGACTATTCTGAAGGTAGTTATCTACCTAATGATGATACTACTACTAATGACAGTAGTAGCTTCCCTTCACAACCTGAACATAGTAATAATTCACATAATCAACAATTAAGGGGGGTAGATGAGCCTAATATTTCTGATAACCTTAGAGTTCCTACCTTGTCCCCCAGTGCTGGAACAGGCCATGAAAGTCAAAATGACCTGAGTTCCCCTGGTACAAGACAAGGTAGCACTAACTCAGGTCATTTTGATTTTCATGGTCAGTATCAGCTTACTAGGGACAGGGCTCCTAGGACTATCATCTCAAATAAGAAATATGCTAATATTGCTGAATATGCTCTTATTACTGCTTCAATTGTGAAAAATCCCTACACTCCTGAAACTTATGAACAAGCTGTTAACTGTAAGGATTCAAAACACTGGATAGCTGCTATGAAAGATGAAATTGACTCTATGCATGCTAATAACACTTGGACCTTAGTTAATAAACCTAAAGATTCTAAGCTAGTTCAGTGTAGATGGATTTATAAAATAAAAGAAGGTCTATCTCCTAATGAACCTGACAAATATAAAGCTAGATTGGTAGCTAAAGGGTTTACACAGAGAGAAGGAATAGACTATAATGACATTTTTGCCCCAGTAGTTAAGTATAAAACTCTGAGACTTATGCTTGCAATGACTGCTGTTTCTGACTAGGAATTGGAACAAATGGATGTTAAGACTGCTTTTCTGCATGGTGATTTAAATGAAACAATTTACATGTCACAGCCTAAGGGCTTCATTGATTTTACAAATACCAATGCATGCTGCTTGCTTAAAAAATCTATCTATGGATTGAAACAATCTCCTAGACAATGGAATTTAAAGTTTGACTCTTGTATGACTAAATTAGGCTTTGTCAGAAGTGATTATGATACATGTTTGTATTTTAAGAATGTTAAGAAGCATGATCCACTGTATGTGTTACTTTATGTTGATGACATACTTTTAATATCTCCTTCTAAAGTTCTTATAGCTAGCATAAAACATGATCTGAAAAATCATTTTGACATGAAAGATTTAGGACATGCTAAGAAAATATTAGGAATCTCCATATCTAGGGATAGATCTAAGAAATCCATGTTGTTATCTCAGACTGATTATGTGCATAAAGTTCTGCAGAGATTTAATATGCTTAATTGTAAACCTGCAAATGTACCCTTAGGAGGGCACCTTGAGTTGTCTAAAAAGGATTGTCCTACCTCTGATGAAGGCAAAAATAAAATGTCTAATATACCATATGATGTTGCTGTTGGTTCTGTAATGTATGCCATGTTGTGCACTAGACCTGATCTTGCTTTTGGAATATCTGTATTGAGTAGATATATGTCTAACCCTGGTATACCTCACTGGGATGCTATGAAATATTTGCTCAGATATATGAGTGGAACCAAGGATAAGTGTCTTGTATATAAAGAACATATCTCTCGTACTAACCTGATTGGATTTGTAGATTCTGATTATGCTAGTAACAAGGATAACAGGAAGTCTACTACAGTCATTTACTTCACTTGGGCTGGGAATTGTATTTCCTGGAAGTCTCAACAACAATCTGTTGTGGCCCTGTCCTCAACCGAAG
The DNA here is from genome assembly GCA_033239045.1 of Fagopyrum esculentum. Classification (NCBI taxonomy): domain Eukaryota; kingdom Viridiplantae; phylum Streptophyta; class Magnoliopsida; order Caryophyllales; family Polygonaceae; genus Fagopyrum; species Fagopyrum esculentum. The sequence goes on from BSUD01000375.1 coordinate 199,990, forward strand.
CTGAGTACATGGCAGCTACTGAAGCAGCTAAAGAAGCTACATGGCTCAAAGGCTTGTTAGAGGAAATAGAAAACAAGACATATGTTCCTGTTGTATATACTGATAGTCAAAGTGCTTTGTACTTATGTAAAGATCCCATGTATCATGAAAGAACAAAACATATTGATATCAGGTACCACTACATAAGGAAGAAGATCAAGCACAAGCAACTGGTGATACAGAAAATCAAAGGAGATGTAAATCCAGCTGATTTTGGAACAAAGATTGTCCCAGCTGACAAGTTCTCATATTGCAGAGACTCTTTGCATATTGAGGATGGCTGAAAAGGGCAGCAACACTGGATCTATGAAGGACAGGAGTACCCCTAATCCACTACTGGCAGTATGCAGCTGTAGAACCTGGTTTAGGAGGGCATTTGTTAGGAATAGTTAAACCCGGTTCGTGTTAGCTTGTGGTTAATGGGTCTGAGTTTAAGTGTTATGCCGGTTGGGTTTGTTGATGGGTTGGACAAGGTGCTTGTGTTCTGTTGAGGATGGGCTGAATGCAGGGCCAGTTGGGCCTAGTTGATCGAGGTCCAATGGTAAGCGCCCCAGTCCATCTCACCTGGTTGTGAAGCGGCTTGAAGCGTTGCATGGTTAAACGCAGCGTTGCTGAAGAAACACCTCGTGGCACTGAGTACTTAAGCTTCCTTCTCTGTCGATGAAACCCTAAGGCAGCCGAAACACTTTCACTGAGAAACCCTAGATCTGAAATAGAGAAAGAGAGAAAGAGAGAGACACGAGTGAGAGAGAGATCCGAGCCGAGTGCTTCGTCCGAGTGATTATCTTGAGACGTTCTCTGTTGTCTAGATCTTGCTTTGCCTCAAAGCACAGATCCTTACCAGTGGTGGTTTACAGACCTCTCGCCTATCTTTGTTTTTGTTATTCTGTTCTTGATCTTGTATGGTTTTCTTGTGTTTTCTTTGTGCTACTCCTGTAACCGTTCTTCACTGTAACTCTACCTAGTGGATTGGGCTGGCTCTCCCCTCCTGAGATCCCGCAGAGTAGAGCTTAACTCGAACTGCGTCACCAAACTCTTTGTGTTCATTTGGTTTTGAAACACTGGATCGTTCTAGATCTAGTCGTGTTTGATTTGAAAAAGCGATAGAGTTTTTACAGAACCTACGACAAAACTTTATAAAGGTCTCAAATGAAATGTTGGAAATGGCTCAACCATTTCATTTTGGATTGACAAATGGACCTCGCAGACCCTGCTAATTAACTTTGACACAAACCTGGACACGATTAATACCCAATAAAAAAATGTGAACTCAAATATCACAAAGAGTACGTAACACATGAGATGTAAAAAAAAGAGGAGTTCCAACTAAAGAACGATTAGAGTTGTATAAAATTCCCACACTTATGAATTGTGATGTATGTCTCAATCCTTATGAAGATGCACGGCATGTATACTTACAATGTTCACATGGTCTACAAAATGAATGAAATTTAAACTCAAAAATCCGAAAAGAACTGAAAAATACACCAAACGATTCCTATTGTCTTCAAATCAAAGCTATTTATGATAAATTAGAGAAAACTAATTTGACCAAATTAGCTAAGTAAGATCTTTTGAAAATATTTTCAGCTATTAGGTATATGGTATAAATATGTTTAGTAGATGTACCTCTAATCAAATCTCTTATATTCCGACTTTAATTTAATGAAAGTGGTAAAAACTAAAGATGTACAAAAACCTAATGAAAATAGAAAAGGTTTATTTGGTCAAATTCTATTAACAGTGTCAATTAAATAAATTGGCCTTTTTCAGGTTTAGGTTTAGTAATCAGGCCCATCCATTTTTTTTATTTAGTAAATGTACCTTGTAATTGTTTTTACCTTTCAACATTAGAGTTTCCTTTTACCCCTCTCATCTGCTTTGTAAGATCCGAATCCGCGGGACTCAGAATGCTATGGACGGAAATCTCACAATGGGTTCCGACCGTTAGCCTGACAACAATTTTACCGGATCTTGCAACATGACACAAATGAAGGCCAAAACCGAAATACATTTTTATGCAATGTAATGAAACCCAAAAGCATACAAACGAAAGATTACAGCCGAGATACAACTCCAAAGACCAAATGACATGCACGCGACATACAATATACAATAAACAATACACAAACACGACTCCAACCAAACCCCTCCTAAAATGTACGGAACCTCGGCTGCCCATTCCTCCATATCTTTGGCCGCATTCCTAACCTGCAAGGCAACTACAATATCGCTATAAAACCGTTAGCTAATATTCAAGGCATTAGAGTCAAGGTGATGACACAAACAAATGTAAGTTAACATAAACACACAATATACTCCAAAGCACACAATCTTGTTTATTATCTTTTTATTATTAAGTCATATCCCGTTCTAATTCAACTTCTTTTGTCACACGATAATCTCCTGAAACTCGCCTCGCTCTCCGCTTACTGGCAAGGAATGGTATTGATGCATCCGACCGTCTACATGCCCGGGCTAGTCGCCAAGAACCTCCTAGCTCTCGCAAGAGTTAGGCAGTGATGTCACCGCCCGTTATATATCATACATTTGGATCAAATAATATATAAAGGTCGGTGGTCCTATTTCCAATTTAGGTTATAATATAATATAATCAACACACGCCACCAAACACGCATCAATGCTAAAACAAAGAATATGAGCTAAGTAAGTCTGAATACTTACTTGTCTCGAAGATAATCCCGCCATATCCCGCTCTCAGCTTCCCACAAGAAGAAACTCAACGCTTGTCAAAAGGCACGTAATCAACAACTCTCTCATATGCTAGAAGTCCTTAGACTTTTAGCCCCTATGATCTCACGATATCATAAACCATAAACATGCTATGATAACCACTCCTAGTCCCAACGATCTTGCAAGATCACCTCACTAACACAACATATACTAGATAATTCATTCCTAGTCATCATGTACCTACAAGATCATACAACCCCAAAACTTCATGCATAAGAACGCTCACAAGATCAAACATACGCTCAAAGTCTTAGGATAAACGACAAGTCCTCATGCACTCACCTAAGGCCCATAATCACTACTTGGTATTCACTCTAAGTTATGCTAGATTCAACCTAGCATGATACTATCACTAAACATAACTAGATCGAGGAAGAAGGTACTCACACGAGGTTAAAAGACGGAAGTCGATATACGGATGTCGAGTATGGATTTGCTGGCCTTTATTGGGGCGCTTCCGAACCTAAAACCAAATCTTAGAAAATTTAGCTTATACGCTTAATTTGAACGGAATGACATATATAAAATCTACAGGAAAATCCCGTTTCCAAAATCCAAGGTTAAAAACCGCTTAAACATTTTCCGGGACAAATTATACAATTTCAGAAATATGGGTCATAAACCGCAAATATAAAACACGGTACCAAAGTGTAATTATACCAAATTTTGGGTATCCTAATATAAAACTCGTAGAAGGGTTTGTGAGAATTTGGATAATATTCCCCTTAGGGTTTCCATCGTCAGATGGCTCATATTAATAATCAACGTATTTACAATAATTACAAAGGAAGCCCATAATTATATTCTAATTACAATTATATTCTATCATACCCCCGCAGTCGAAACTGGAGGAGGTAATACAGTAAGACTGGATCTAAAATCTAGAAATAATTGTCGGGGAAGCCCCTTCGTAAAAATGTCTGCATACTGAAAAGCCGATGAGACGTGTAGAACGCGAATGTGACCGCAAGCAACCTTATCTCGGACAAAATGAATGTCAATCTCGATATGCTTGGTTTGTTGATGTTGAACCGGGTTGGTGGCAAGGTACGTTGCTGAGATGTTATCAGTGTAAACCACAGTGGCTTTGGTAAGATGGCAATGTAGCTCAAGCAGTAAATTGCGAAGCCAAGAACACTATGACACAACGTTAGCAACACCCATGTATTCTGCCTCAACACTAGATCGGGAAACCACAGACTGACGTTTGGCGGACCATGAGATTAAAGTGTCGTTGAAGAAAACACAATAACCGGAGGTAGATCGGCGGGTATCAGGACATTCAGCCCAGTCGGCATCTGTATAAGCAATAAGATCTAACTTCGGAGAAGGAGAAATTGTGATACCTAACGAAGAGGTTCCCGAAATGTAGCGGATGATGCGCTTGAGAGCAGCAAAGTGAGCTTCTCTGGGATCATGCATGAAAAGACATACTTGTTGTATTGCATAACTGATGTCGAGGCGTGTGAAAGTCAGGTATTGAAGTGCTCCTGCTAAACTTCTGTACAGTGTTGGGTCATTGACTACAGGACCTGATGAGGCACTGAGTTTCATAGAGGGCTCAGCTGGTGTAGCAGAAGGTTTGCAGTTGGTCATTTTGGCACGCTCAACAATCTCCCTGACATATTTGTCCAGGGACAAGAATAAACCAGAAGAACTCTGATGAACGGAGATGCCCAAATCAGAAGATGAGTTCGCATATTCCTTGCTTAGAAGCATAATCAGTGAGTTCGCAGCAAATCAGAAGATGCAGTTAAGATGATATTATCAACATATAGCAGCAGATACGCAGTGTTATTTCCCTGTCGGAAAATAAAAAGAGAAGAGTCACTCTTACTGCCGATAAAGCCAATGCGAGTCAGAAATCCTGCAAAGCGTTGAAACCAAGCACGGGGAGCCTGTTTTAGACCATACAGAGACTTCTGGAGCAGGCATACATGATTAGGTCGAGACGTATCACGGAAACCTGGAGGTTGAAACATGTAGATTGTTTCATTCAAATGCCCATGGAGAAAAGCATTTTGAACGTCGAGCTGGTGAATGGACTAGGACCGAGATAGAGCAATGCTAAGAACCATGCAGATGGTAGAAGGTTTGACCACTGGGTTGAAAGTCTCATCACAATCCACTCCAATCTATTGTGAGCATCCATTTGCAACCAAACGTGCTTTGTACCGTTCCAAAGAGCCATCAGACCTGTACTTATGTCGAAAGATCCACATACACCGCACAATATTAGCATCATTAGGACGAGGAACTAGGACCCAAGTCTTATTTCGCATAAGGGCTCGATATTCATCAAGCATGACATGGTTCCAATACGGATCCTGAAGAGCTAGGTTATGTGATTTAGGTATGGGTGAGATAATACGGGATGACGGGGTAGTGGAGACGGATAAATCGAAAATAGGTTTAGGTTTCACAATACCGGATTGACTGCGAGTCTGAGGTCGGGTAGGTACGGCAACAGTTTGCGCAGGAACGGTTTGTATAGGATGGGTGCTGGAGCTGGAAGGCGTGGTTAATTGGTGTGGGATAAGATTTGGGCTGATAATTGCAGTTGGGCCGGTAAGGGGGGTTGGGCTGGAATCATCAGATGGCCCGACAATGAAGGGAGGAGGGTTGTCCGGCTGGGAAGAAGTAACAGGTGGGCTGGACAGGGCCGGAGCTTGCTGACGTGGCGAGGATGGGCTAGGCGTGGCTATTGGGCCAGAAACAGGTGGGCTGCGAATAGCATGTGCAGTAGCTCGCTGCGAATGGTCCTCAATATTCCGAATGAAAGCACGGTTGTACGGTGAAGGTCCGTCATCGGTGAAAAAATCATAGGAATCCGGGGAGGTGTCATTCCGGGTGGAAAACGGAAATTGCGACTCATCAAAAATGACATGTCGGCAAAGGATAATTTTATTGGAACCTAATTCGAGACACGTGTAACCCCGATGATGAGTGGGGTACCCTAGAAAAACGCACTTTGTAGTGCAAGGTTGAAATTTATGGGAAATGGTTGCACTTTGATTAGGATAACAAAGACAACCAAAAACCCGGAGATGACGGAAGGATGGTGTAGTGCGGCATAGCACTTGGGTAGGAGATTTATTTTGAATAGTGGTGGATGGAAGAATATTGAGAAGATAGCAAGTTGTCTCTAAGGCGTGAGGCCAATAGGAGACGGGAATAGACGCATGAAACAAAAGGGATCGCATCATATTATTAACCGTACGAATGGTACGCTCAGCTTTGCCATTTTGAGGGGATGTATGAGGACACGAAAATCGAAAAGAGATGCCGTGAGTAGCAAAAAAAATTGTGAAAATTCGTGTTGTTAAATTCACGCCCCCGTGTCGCATTGAAAACTTTTGATGGTTGTGCGAAATTGTGTTTGAACGAATTTGTGAAATTGCCCAAAGAGATCGAAAACTTGTGACTTAAACTTGATGGGATAAACCCATAAGAAATGAGAAAAATCATCAAGAAATAACAAGTAATATTTAAAACCTTCTCGGCTAGGGACAGGAGAGGTCCAAATATCGCTATGAATAATATCAAAGGGAGCAAAAGTACTAGTAGATGAGCGATCAAACACAAGTCTATGATGTTTTCCAAGTTGACATGCATGACAAAGAGGAGTAGATGTCTCCTTAACACATTTAAAAAAGGAAGAATTACGAAGAAAATTAAAAACCGGCATGCCGGGATGACCTAGACGAGCATGCCAAGTGGAAGTAGACTCGGCCGAGAGGGCATGAGATGGACGGATGGGTGGATTTGTAACCGGATAGAGCTCCCCGGAGCTATTACACCTCAGACGAACGGTCCCCGTTTGTAGATCCTTCACAGAGAAACCAAAAGGGTCAAATTTCACAAAAACAAGATTATCAGTTGTAAAACGTCTAACGAATACGAGGTTTTTGACAATTTTGGGTGCGACAAGGATATTGGATAAACGGAGAGGTTTGTTTGGGGTGGGTAGGATAGCATCACCAAGACCTGTAGAAGGAATACACATACCATTGCCAACAATTATCGAATTTAATGGATCATTATGCGAAAAAGACGAGAGTTTACCGGAATTATTCGTCATGTGCGAGGTGGCGCCCGTATCCATGTACCACAAATTGTCCGTTGGGTTTAACGTCATTGTGGCGAAGGATTGATCCAATTGCGTGGGCTGAGCAGCAAATGCATTTTGATCTTGTGCAAAATGGGCCTGAGATGAGCTGAAATTTGGGCCAGCACCAAGTATTCCTTGCTGATTGTTTGGGTGGGGGCAAGGTGGGGGTGGGATTGGGCCGGAATTGAAGTGGGATAGCGTCCAACCTTGTGCAGCAGGCGGCCCACCAGGAGCTGAGGAAAGTGGAATCCACCCGTAGTGCGGCCTGAAGACGAAACGCTGGACAGGGCCGGAGTTGGATTTATTTCGATTCTTCTTCCCCTTGGGCCTGGTGTTGGGCTTCTCTGCAGCAGGCTGGGCCGGATGATGAGCAGCAGATCCAGAGGAGGCCGAAGATTGAGTGGTCAACGCTGATGAGGGTTTGCTATCACCCGTTTGTGCCGCCAGCCGGGTTTCCTCGAGAAGCAATTGAGAGCGAGCTTTGATAAAACTCGGAAGAGGATCCGTTTGTTGAATAAAACTCGCCACGACATTGTATTCAGAAGGGAGTCCCGAGATTAGTTGAAGAACTAATCGAGTTGCAGGAACCGGTGATCCGACACCCTTTAATTGATCTGCCAAGGACTTGAGATGTTGACAGAAGGAATTGACAGAGGAGAAACCGGATAACTTACAATTGGAGAACTCGTGCTCAAGATACACCGCCCTAGTGTTTTTGTTATCTTGAAAAATATCCTTGACGCGGTTCCATGCTTGTAGCGCGGTGTCGTCGGAGTCAAGGATTTGGAGAAGAATGTCGTGGGAGACCGTACTGTATATCCATTGAAGGACAGTTGCATCAACTTGAAGCCATAAGGAGTTGTCGATGTCCGTAGGTCGCGGAACAGATTCATCAATATGATCAAGAACATTATGGACTTTCGCAGTAACGCGAAATAGGGTTACCCAAGATGTATACGGAGTATCATGATCCAGAACAAGAGCGATGTTGTTCTTGATGTTGGAGATTCCGAGAGCGGAGTGGAAGGAAGGCTTTTTGTCGGCCAATGGAGCGAAATTGCCGGTTGAAGGACAAGGTGCAGCGGAATAGGGTTAGAGGAGAAAAGCCTCTGATACCATGTGAGAATTTGGATAATATTCCCCTTAGGGTTTCCATCGTCAGATGGCTCATATTAATAATCAACGTATTTACAATAATTACAAAGGGAGCCCATAATTATATTCTAATTACAATTATATTCTATCAGGGTTTTTCAAAACCCGTTCAGCCTTCAGAGTTCAGAAGGTGGCGGCTTGGAGGCGGGGCAGGCAACTCAAGGGCGGCGGCTCCACGCTTCGGTCTCCGGCAAGGGCGAAGACTGGCAGTCCCGGTGAAGGCGAGGCAGGGGACGCCGGTGGTGGCTGCCGCTCCTAGTTCGGTGGCGTTTCGACAGGCAAAAGAAGCAGAGGGAGGAGGGCTCTTCTCCGGTGGCTCAAAGCTTCTCCGGTGGCTCCTTCTTGGCTGCAGGCGTGGAGCGACAAGGGGCGAGTCTACTCCGGCCTCTAGTGGCACCGTTAGCGGCGGTGCGGTATTGCAGGGTTAGGGTAGGGATGTCCGATGGCTGTTGAGGCTCGTTCCAGAGGTGAAGATGAGGGGGAGTGTTGTCGATGCAAAGGAGAGCTCGAGACGTTGTTGTCCTAGTGGTCTTCGATCCAGAGTCGGCAAAGCAAGGTGTTGCAGAGGAGGAAGGTTGAGAGAGATCTAAAGAGCAGGAGGGTAGGGATCCTAGGAGTTACATGGGGTGTGGTGAGTGACAGAAGAGATGAGGGGAGAGGGCAAACGGTTGGTGTCCATGAGAAGTTGAGAGGGAGATTGAGTGTGAAGAGGGAGAGAGTTGCTTGTAGTGGGAGACTTGCACAGAGGAGAAAGCAGGGGTCGAGAAGGCCACTTAGAACAACCGGCCCACTCAGATATGTCGAGACGAATAGAGTTGCAGATTTTCCTGCTAAGTATTTCTTTGGACTTGCCACGTTTTTGTATTGCTTGATCCGCCGGAGGAGGGTATTATGAACATTTTACTAGATGATTTAAGATGCTATTATTTCTTTAGACTTGCCGCTTGACGTTTTTGTATTGTTTGACCCGCCGGAGGATATTATGAACATTTTAGTAGATGATGTAAGAGATCGTACTATTTTTGTTTGAGCACGCCTCTCTATTTTAAATAATAATAATGTGTATCTAGATATGCAGAATATACCACACCTTTTTCTAACAAAAATAAATTTGACTTTTTACTATTTTAATTATAAAATCCACAATCCCCAAACGGTAACACAATATAATTCAATAAACACGTTATGGTACAAGTTGGATTTTCGAATGAAAAGGTCAAATTATTTTGAAGGAATATGTTTCACTAATTTTCAAAATTTATATTATTTTGTGTATTATTTTCATTCATTTTCGTATATTTAAATTAATAATTGCAGATTAGATGGATGGAATCATTACATAAAAAATAAAAGTCAATTAACATCAACTAAATAACATTATCCATACACCAAGAGGTGAATAAAATAATCCTCTCACATAAGTCCACAACAATACCTTTTTTAATGCCTTCAACAGGAAAAAAAGAGGAGCCAATTTGGTGCTCCGATCGTTGACAAGTTATTATTTCTTTTCTTTGTCCAAGATGAAGAACAGGTTTACAGAATACGAAGAGAACAGCTCGGGACAAGCAATCTAAATAATTAGTAATTTAAGTCACCTTGCACGCAAAACACTCGTTGTCAATGACGTGCTACAACCTCATAATCACATCTCATTTTTACATTTTATCATTAGCAGTTTAGCAGTGAGACCCAGTCTTTGCCCAACTGACTTTGGTTGGAAACATAAACTAGATTTGATATTGGTACATCTCAGGTAAATTCAAATTTGATTGAATAATTATAGATAACAGATGTTGTAGTCTGTTAAAACGGTTCTTCTTATTGTGATTAGCTATTTACATAACCAGTTGAAGAATTTTCCTTTGAGACAGATAAAAGGGAAGGTGCAGCAGTTACAGAGGTGTTTGAAGTTCTATTCAATTGTTCCTTTCTGGATTCAGGAAACAAAACCAAAGAAAACTCTTTGAACCTCTTACACAAGTAAACTCGTAAAGAAACCCAAAAATGGCGGATCCTATATCACTTGTAGCATCCCCTGTCATCAAAATAATCTCAACTCTCACCTCAGATTTCATCAAGGAACAGTATCACTTAGTTTATGGCGTGGAAGAGGAAGTGATGAATCTTGAAGGGAGCTTGACTGCAATTCAAGCTACACTGAGAGATGTTAAAGGTAGCAGTTCTGAAGCGTTGCAAGATTGGCTCATCAAGCTGAAAGATGCAGCTCTTGATGTAGAGGATGTTCTCGAGATTTATGCCACTAAAGCCTCCAGGATGAGTCAGAAGAAACGCAGACTGGTGGCTACACCCCTGCTAAAACGTGAAGCTGCCCTTCATATCAAGAAGATTGCCATTAGAATCAATCAGATTTCAGAGGAGAGGAAAAACTTCCATCAGCGAACCAGAGCCAATGATCATGTCTTCAAAAGATATGGCTTGCAGCAGAAGGGGAGTAGCCGAGACATCTCGGAGATCTATGGCCGGGAGGAGGAAAGGGACAAGATTGTCAACTGGATGCTGTCAGAAGAATCTGATATGCAAGGAGAGGTTTGCGTTCTTCCCATCATAGGGATGGCTGGCCTTGGTAAAACCACTCTTGCACAGCTCGTATACAACGATGTCAGAGTGAAAGATCATTTTAACCATCGGATTTGGATTGATGTTACCATACAATTCAACCTGCAAAAGATTGGTAAGGAGATCATAGAAGGCGTCACGGAAATCAAGCATTCCCTCACCAGTTGGGGCTCCATTGTCAAACGAATCGACGATGTCTTGACAGGGGAGCGTTACCTGCTTGTTCTCGATGACCTCTGGAACGAGCGCTTTATAGATTGGGAAAGCCTCCACCAGCTGCTCAAGAAAGGGAAGAGAGGAAGTCGAGTTGTTATTACCAGCAGAATCTCAGGGATCACAAAGACTGTTGCTGCACGCCATACCCACTTACTGGAATTTCTGCCAGAAGAAGCTTGCTGGCCACTTTTTTCAAGCATAGCCTACACAGGCAATCAAGGTCAGCCATCAAGCAGTAGGATATCAGAGATTGGCAGGCAAATCGTTCAGAGATGCAAAGGACTGCCTCTTGCAGTGTCTGCAATGGCTATCTTGTTACGAGGTTGTACTGATGTTAGCCAATGGGAAAGAGTCCTACGAGAAGGGATATGGGGAACGGAGCTCAAGAATGCTGCAAATGGGGAAACTAATATCCTCCCAGCCTTGAGGATGAGCTATGACCATCTTCCTTCTCATTTGAAGCAGTGCTTTGCATACTGTTGCATATTTCCAAAGTGCCATACTTTTAATACAAGTGACTTAATCAAGCTATGGATGGCAGAAGGATTCGTTGATTCGAGTGGACAGAGTCTGCCCGAGGAAACAGGAGGTGACTATTTTGAGGAGTTGAGGTCAAGATCCTTCTTCCACCAAGTAAACGCGGATGGTGGAGAAGGGTACAAAATACATGATCTCCTTCATGATTTCGCAACAATGATATCAGGGCAGCCTTGCCAAGTTGTCAAAAATGAGGAATTGGCTGATGCTACCAGATGCCGATATGTATCACTTGTGTCCACAGATGTGAAAAAGCCTGCATCAGCCATCCTCAAGGCTACCAAGCTACGAACATTTCTGATGCCCACAAATTTTGGAAACAAAGATTTTGGGCAAGTTTTGGACAAGATGTTCAACACACTGGAATACTTGCGTGTGTTGGATCTGAGCTCAAGTAATCTGATAGAGTTGCCAAAATCAATTGGGAAACTGCAGTTGCTTCGGTACCTTGATCTATCTCGGACTGAGATAAGAGAAGTTCCCAGCAGAGTATGCACCCTCATCAACCTGCGAACACTCAAACTTCTTGGATGTCTTTGGCTTTCCAAATTGCCTGACAACCTAAGCAGCTTAACTAACCTGAGGCATCTGGAGCTCGATGATATGTTCTGGTACAATTGCTCCTCTTTACCACCAGGAATCGGGAGGCTAACCAATTTGCAGAATGTGCACTCGTTTCCTGTTGTTGATGCAAGTGAGGGCGGGCTCGATCAATTACGAAACTTGAAGTACATGACTGGTAAACTCAGCATTTCACAGCTTGAAAATGCTATAAACGCAAAAGATGCTAATCTCATTGAGAAGTATAATCTCAAAGAATTAGCGCTTGAATGGAGTGAACGACAGACACCCCCACAAGATCCAACGAAAGAAGAGACTATCCTTGGAGAACTAGAACCTAATTCAAACATTGAAGGTCTTCAGATAAGTCACTACAATGGAAGTCAGTTTCCGACTTGGATGGTGAACGAATCACACCCAAATCTGTCCAAAGTTTACCTGCGCTATTGTGTAAACATCAGGTTCCTCTCTGCAGGTCTATTGCGCCATGTAACAGAGTTGTACATCAAGGGAATGCAAAATTTAGAAGAGTGGAAAGAGACTGAATACCTTAATTTGAAGCAGTTGCAGATCAGCCACTGCCCCAAGTTGAGGACTTTGCCGAGTTCCTTTCCGAAGCTTAAAATCATGAAAATTAAGAGCTGTGATGTATTAGAGAATCTTCCGGTGACACCTTCATTAAAGTCACTTATACTCATTGACAACGCCATCTTGGACAACAGCCAGGAGCAACAACTTGTGGCTACTGAAACAAGTGAGATATTGCTTTCGGAGCTAAAGATGGTGAACTGCCCAAAGCTTAAGGGTTTAAGGCCAACATTTCAACCCCACAGACTAGAAATAAGCAAATGCCCATTGCTCAAAAGTCTTCAATTTTGTCTAGAGCACAACCTACATCTTCAGCATGTGGCACTAGACAGATGCATTGATGGAAGTTTGGTGGAAGCAATACCAAATAGCGCCTCATTGCACTCGCTTGTCTTGTCCAACATCACAAATCTGATCTCCCTGCCGGTAAGCCTCCAACTCTCTGGACTAGAAGCTCTCTACATCCATGAATGTGAAGACCTCAGATCTTTGTCCGAAGGCGGGACGTTATTAAGCTTCACCTCTCTTAAGCTGCTGTCAGTTTGTTACTGTCCAAAGCTCATCACGTTTGTAAGTAGCAACAGTGAGCTACCCACTTCGCTAGAGTATTTGAGCATCAAGAAATGCAGCAATCTAGAATCTTTTGGACCTCAGAAAAGCCTTGTTGGCCTCACTGAACTGAAAGACTTCTACTTAGAGGACTGTACCAAACTGAAGTCCTTCCCTGAAGACGGACTTCCCATGTCTTTAAAGCACTTGCGCATTCAAGGGTGTCCGCTACTATCTCAAAGGTGGAACAGCGGAGCTCCATATATGGCGCACATTGTTGACCTGGAGTTGATTCCGCCTACTTGAAGTCATTCTCTCTGAAGATTTGGCAAACTCTTGTCATTGTTGCATCCAGCAAATCTTTTCCTGTTTTTATTTCCATGTATTTTACCACTTTAAGGTAGTTTTAAGTTTACTCCATACACTATTCCAGCTAGTGGAAAAACAAAAAAAAAAATCAAAAAAAATTAGAGGTAAGGGAGGGCAAGAGATCACTCCGATCTATACAGTGATAAGTTCTGCAACTATTCATCCTTATATAGAGCTCCTTCTCTTACACTCCATGTATGTATGTCAATGTGTGTTATGCAGTCTTGCACTGTACATCGGTAGCTCACCGACGTACAGTGCTTCAAATTTTAAGAGATCTAATAAGGTAAAGTAAACAGATATGAGGAAAACAACTCAAAAACTTTGGAAAGAAATGGAAAATCTTACCTTATTTGCAACGCCTTTCTTGATTTTAAAGTTCAAAATTGATAGTGTAAATCGGAAAATCAACTCAATTCACACACAAATAACTCTAGATCAGATTATAACAAAATGATTGGAACACAAACACGGGGCAAAAGCCCAATAACAACACACAGTCACCAAACTCTAGAATGCCCCCCTTCGCTTGAATAAAATGCCTACACTGTTCCCACTATTACCTTATACAATTTAGCCAATCAAAATGAATTCCTCATTTCCTCTCTATACACAGAGTTTCAATCCTCAAACCATATTCAAGAAGTAACTAACCTGCTACTAATGTATACATATTTGGGATATGACGAAGATCTGGCTGTTCAGGAATCCATGCTCGAGTTGATCTAATTTCGGGAGAGTTCGGCTCGTTGCTAGCAATCTAGGGAAGTTGGATCCAAGTTTTGGGCCTTGTCCGAAGAATCCCACGAGCCCAATTCTTATCAAGTCTGATGGACAGACAAACCGGGTTTGGTGAAGGGAAAAAGATCTAGCTGGTTCATGTCGTTTTAGTTGAAAACGCATTCATCAATCGAAAAACAACGTTTTGGCTAAAACGCAATGCTCTTGCTCTTTGTGAGATATATAAGGTAGGAGTGTTCAAAAATAATCTGAACCGTTGATCCGGTCCGAAGATACGACAAATCCGATCCGAGAAAATCCGTGTCTGACGGAATTTAATCCAAATCCGGTACGATCCGAAAAAGTATGCCGGATCGCCGGATCGGATTCGGAATGAGCATTTTAGTGCTTCGGATATCCGGGGTATAGTTCTCATACCCGATAATATATTTTATAATTTTCAAATATATTCAAACAAAACACTTAGCTTAGTTGGTTGTATGTTTCGGATGTACCATTTGAGACTGGTTTGAATCTCTCAGCTAGCATATTTGTCATGTATTTTTTTATGTCACAGCCTCACACTCTCATTGTCTCACAAGAGTCACAGCCTGCTGCCTTCAAAGTTCGAATTAATAAAATTTTAAAAAAACCTAATTTAGATTTCAGCTGCTCGAAATGATAAAAAAAAAAACAAGATTACAGTCGGATATCCGGCGGATATTTCCGATCCGATCCGTAACTTTTGGATCGAATATCCGGCTCCTGTCGGATCGGATCCGGAATGAAATATAGAGACTATATATTCGGATATCCGATCCGATAAGCCGGATCAGATCGGAAATCCGGCTGTGCACGCCCCTAATATAAGGTTAGGGGTCATTGAGTTCAAAACCCTATTATCACTTGGTCGCTCCTCCCTTCCTACTCTGAGAGAATTTCACGTCCAAAAGCGAGATCAAGAGCTTCGATACGAAGCTTGAATTGGTTGTAACCATAGATTGTGGGAACGAAGAAAGTCTTGGGACTTTCAGACTCGTGTGATGTATATCGCTCGGCATGTTCTACTTTTCTTTTGTTTGTTTGGGTTTTTGTCAAATTCTTTACTATTGTAATCTCTTGCAAGTTTGATTTTTGGTTTTTTAAGACGATAGTGGATTGAATCTTCTTGAGACCCCGAGGATGTAGGAATTTGATCCGAACCTCGTAAATAAATTCTTGTTTGTTTTTTGTTATTGAACAAATCTCTCTAGATCTTTTTCTTTATGAAATTTTACTTTGTTAAATATTAGGACATTCGATTTAAAAGTGGTAGCAGAGCTTGTTTTGTTAAAGATCTCTCTAATATTTGGTAGATCTTGTCTTCTTGATCGTGAATCAGCGTTAATCGTGTGTCCATTGACCAAAGATTTGAAACGTTTGCGATTATCTAAGCTTCAAGGCAAAAAGTTGGAACCGTGAACCGTTATCAAAGTCCGGTCTCGCATAGCTTGTGATTCGAGGTTAGCTAGTAGAAACACTCGGGATTCTTGGGGAATACTCCTTCGAAGTATGAGGATATGTAGAGTGTGGAATGCCAAACCAACCAAGGGGGTGGCCGGAGCGACGACGAGTCATAGGCTTAGTAACCTTCATCCATTCCCCATATGATTCCTTTGCCGCAATAGACTCGAGCATGCTAGCTAACGCAGCCTGACCAGAAGGCGAGAGGCTAGTGTTTGTGGAGGAGGCAACAGATGATGAAGGGCACTTATCATTGGGATGTCCCAATCTCCCACAAGCATATCACAACATACGAAGACTTTCAAATTTAGACCATACGACGCCTCTCCTATATATATAGAGATGTCGTTGTACGATCTAAATAACATGATACGCTAATTAATGTGTGTGAGCAATCATCTATATTCTCTTTATCGTGTTTATGTGTATGCAAATGATTAAAGATTATCAATTTACACGTTTTGGATCATATTATCCGCGTGAATTGTACGTTAGAGTAACGATTCTCGCTTTGCACATTTTTATTGCATCGCTCACTCCTACAATTTTTATTGTATTGTAAGCTTTTTACTCAACCGTGCAAGTCATAATCAATCGTGCCATTTGAACATAAACCATGCACATTTGTGCATGTCTATACTAAGAACTAGTAGTATAAAAATAATTCCTAATGTATAAGTACACTATGCTCGTATAGGATTTGTGTACGATTATATTCATTCCTTTATTCCATATCAAGTGTCATCATAGTCGTAAATTTTATATATATATATATATATATATATATATATATATATATATATATATATATATATATATATATATATATATATATATATATTCATATCTTATATATTTATTATTTATATGTTGTCGAATATCAAAAATGTAGTAATATCAAAAAAAACAAAAAAATTTTTATCAAAACTTCCCCGATGCACAAAGAATGCGTCAACTTTGTGAACTTTTTGCTGCGATTTTTTTTTTATTGAGCCGTCAAATTAATCGGCTGAATGGACCATTAATGGGCGCAAATAAGTAAGCCATACGTATATGATGTGATATTATGAAATAAGGAGACATTTTTTAAATTTGGCTAAGTTACCAAATTAAAGAAGCGTAGTTACGAATACTTAATTATATTGATCAAGGCTAAGGGTGGGGTAGGGTCTCAGGTTTGAAACTATTAAGGGCCCGTTTGGTTTCAACTCCGAAAACGGAATGGAAACGAATTTAGTCCATATATATAACCTTATTCATTAAATTTTGTGGAATCACCCTCGTGGATTAATGCAAAATGTACTTAGTTTCCCACATTTTGTTTCCCTATAGGGTATTAAAAGTAATCAAACTCTACTCCAATTCCTTCACATCACAAAGAATGATTCACAAACTTTTATGAACAATGATATATATATGGACTACATTCGTTTTCATTCCTTTTTAGATTTCGGAGTTAAAACCAAACGACCCTAAAAGTATATTTACGAATATTATATGGAATAGATTATTATAGGCGAAGTCTATATAATGTGCTCTATCTTGATAACTCGTTGAGTAATATTGAAATATAAATATGCATGGTTGGTCGCGTCTCAGACAATGATGAGTGGATGCATGTATGATTAGGTGATCCCTTTTTTCATAAAGATAACTAGTGTATTACTAGTGTCTTACACACGAAATTTGTTAAAATATATTTTTATTTTATTTCTTCTTTTAAATGTGATATTCATGTGTATTTACAAACGTATCTCTTAAAAAGTCATGAAAGTTAAGTTATGCAATAATAAAAGTTTTTTTTTAAAAATTTTAATGACTAATTTTAATTTATTTGGTTAAACGTTGTCAATTAAATTTAAGTTTTCCGATCTACTTTTTTCGATCAATATCTTCTTTTTAAATTTTTTTTGAAGGGAAACGATATCTTCTCAAATCAAATCCTGACTAATTTAAAATTTATTTAATGAAAATTTTAATTTCATTTTCTGAAGAAATATTTTACTGCATTAAAAAAGATGATGACTTTAAAATTTTAATTTCTGGATATCTACTTTTTATATTAAAATAAAAATATATTAGATTTTAAGAATTAAGAAACTTAACTTAAAAAATTTGGGGAGCTGTTATTAATTGTTAAATTGACACGTGTTGTTAGACGGTTAGAGTTTTCGTAGGGAGACACGTGGCAATATGTGTTACTCCTATAATACATAAGATATAGATATAGACTCTTCAATTTTTTAATAAAATTAAAATACATTAGCATCTATATATAAAATAAAAAAGTATGTTTAGCATAGATAAATATACGTATAAGTATATATATAAAGTTATTTCGGTATAATTTTTATCATAGAATAATAAATCTATTAGTATAATTTTAACTATGTTTATGTATATGTATATGTGTACGTAGATATATAAAAACAAATGTATGGTAAGTAGATAAGTATAACTTCTATTATAGGATAATTATACTATTATATTATTGACTAATTTAAATATGGTAAATATATATAATTTTTTTAAAAAATCAAAATTATAAAAAAATGATACGTGGCATAAAATAATTTAGGATGAACCACGTTGAAGAAAATGCTTTAGCTTTAATATATATATATATATATATATATATATATATATATATATATATATATATATATATATATATATATATATATATATATATATATATCATATTTCCTAAATAGACATATGCAGCACTAATCATGTTACCACCATCCACGAAATTCATGCCAATTCAGTCTATTCAATACCTACCACAAATTAATCAAATGATCAACATGAATTCCAATGACAAACGAGCACCTCAAAATATTCTATTTTAAAAATCATATTTTAACAAAAGATTTATAATTGTTATTTTCATGCACATTTTTATTACTAGTTTAAATTTTAAATACCATTATTTCATATATTTTTACAAAAATCTTTTGCTTTAAAATTTCCATTCTATTCGTTCAAATTTTATAATAGTAGTTTATTATTTGTATTATGTGGTCATATATTTATTATAGTTTCTTATACTGAGTACATAGAGCACAAAGTTTGAAATAATTCACACAAAAATATTTAAAATAATGGAACACAAATTTGAACTACTTGTATAAATGTTCAAGAAACATAATATATAGTATAAAATGTTGAACAAACATAACTAATGTAAAAAAACTAAGACTGATACTAATAGATGTTTTGATAACTATTATCTTCCCTATGCTAAAGCTACTCAACATTTCGGATTCCGGAACATCTTGAATAAGAGTCAATAATAGAACGAATCAGTCAGATAGTACTCCATCAGGAGATATGTAGCCGTTGTGTATCAAAGTTTCCGTCTACAATTTATTCCTTTCCTCAATAGTTAATTCATATTGTTCATAACATTAGTACATTATTTTGTATGAAATATCACTACTAATAAAAATGACTGTTTTAGAATAATTGATAGTTATCATCGTATCGTTCAAAATTTTTTTTATATTATTAGTAATATAATGTGTTTCAGTAGTTCAAATATTAGTATCAGTCGTTTTCGGGGTTGCTATTCGATCAGACAAAGGAGACAACACGGGCGAATTCTGTATTTGGGGCGCCTCCATAGTGCGCCTGTGAGGCGCAGCCAGAGTATGCATCTGGGGCGCATCCAGAATGCGCCTCTGGGGCGGATTCAGGATGTGCCCCAGAAGCACACTCTGGCTGCGCCCAGTTGACAGATTTTCTTTGCGCCCGATAAAAGGGCCGAGCGTCGAGTTTAACCTAGCCCGTTGCGACTCTAAATATTTTACGTGAAATCCAAATCAAAGTTCACATCTCAATCAAAAATGGACATTAATATCTTAACATCATCTCAAATTGAGACCGTTAAAAGTTGGACATTAATTCAACAAGAGTTTAGCAAAATAATTGAGACCGTTAAAAGTTTAGCAAAATAATTGAGACCGTTAAAAGTTTAGCAAAATAATTCAGCAAGAAAACAGAAGAAGAAAAAAAGCTAAAGTAATTACAAACTCTTTTATCACCTTCAAACTATACAAGTATAACCCTTGATGCTCAAAATCACAAAACCGGCAGCAATGGAACATGTTATATATGTTATAATCTATTGTCATCTGGTATGTACTCCTCCATCAACTCTTTGCTTCACAAACTAAATAGGCTACATAGTTCTGAAGAACTAAAGATTCAAGTCATCACCAACATGAAATTCATAGAGTTGATTCTCAATTTTATCCAACTACAACCTGACATCTTAGCTATCCCTTTTGCTTCATTAACATTCTCAATCTTACAACATCATCTCAACCTTCATTTTGACAAACACCTTTGATCAAACAATGTAAGTTTTGAGAGTCTGATGTGCAATCTCCAACAATAACTATTACCTACTCACCAATATCTACATTATGAACTTTATGGCATGCACCAAGCAACATCCCGAGAACTACTTCATCTGAATTCCCGAGCATTCAGTTAATGAAGTCCCCAAGCTTCACTCACAACTTCATCTGCTATTATTGCTTGGATGAACAATGAATTAACACAACACAACCAAAAAAAATAATGAATCAACTTGGCATTTTATCAAACAATTGGATTACATACCAAGTTACAACAACCTCTACAATAAAAAAAAAAATCAAGCGAGGAGTATAATCACATAAGATAGACGATTAAGAAGAAGAGACTCACGGGGTGAAAGATAACTGGGTTCCAAATTCAAAAGTACAGCTTCAAAGAAGAAAAGAGGGGAGATGAATGTATGGCAAAACAAATTACTCAAACAAGCTTCGTTAGAGATGTCACGGGTGAGGATTCCTCGGAAGGTGCGTATACCGATGTTTGACTGCTTCGAGACTATGTCACCAATGAGTGTTTCACGCTCTTGTGGGATAACTTCACCAAATCTAGGAGGACAAGAGATGATATTGTATGTCGGGATAATTATTGGAAGGAAGCTCATGAAGTGCCATGTGTGCATGACTTTACCATAGCAATCCGGGCAAGGAGAGCTATAACATTGAATCAGATCCACCTATTTTGGAAGCAAGTTCATTGAATTCCAATTATATTTCCCGATGATGATGATGATGATGATCCCATCAATCCGAGCCTAGTGTCGTGGAACATATTCAAAGAAAGAATGGACTCTAACACGCTCACCCCCGATGAGATGGAGAAGATGACATTTTCCTCGAGGACATCGAGAATCCGGGAAGTACCACGATGAAAAAGCCAACACAAAAGGTATGGGCCAAGGGAAGACCACCAACCATGAGATCAACAAGAAGAGAGTAAAGTTCGTTTGAGCATTCGATAAGGCGTGGTCTTGGACGTCCCCATTCTGAGAGAGTGGTGGATCTGGATGACGGAGAGGCTACACCTAGACGTGGCCTTGGCCGTCCCCGAGGTTCAAAGGGGAAAAAAAGCAAAGAATGCAGAGGCTACACCTGAAGAGTTAGTTTTCTTTACTCTTGTTTTTATGCATTACATATTTATCCCTATTAGCTCATTGTTCGTTCTATTGTTTACCGTGTTCTTCATCTTTTATCTCAATTTTCTCGAATTTTTTTCTCCACTCCATCTAGTCAGCTACGTCGTAAAGGAAAGGAACCAATTGATGTAGATGCTACACCTGAGGTTACACATGATGATGGAAAATATCCTTGGAAAGAAGGGAAATTCCGAAAATTCATGGAACCATATGTGAATGGAGCCATGAATGTGTTAGGTGACGGTAATTGCGGATACAAATCTATTGCTTTGGTTTTGGGCTTTCCAAATGAAGATTTCTTAGTAATAAGGAAAAAGATACTTATGGAGTTGAACTTGAGAAGAACAATATATTCAAAGGTGAGTATTTAATTTTATAAATTTAATAAAATTATGATAATATATATATATGTATATATATATATATAAGATGATTATACATGTGAATCTATGTAGTGCACCGTATTCACCACATTTATAAATGTGCTTAAGAATGTTAACTGGACTAAAAATGCTCCATGCCCACCTAGATATTGGATGGAGTTGCCTATGATTGGGTGTGTTGCAGACACATACTATAAGATAGCCCTAGTTATCCTTGATAATAGTCCGTCAACATTCCTTCCTATGATAGCCAGCACACCTAATCAAGGCCCGCCTACGGTGATCGTACGATAACGTGTGTCTCAGACAACACACACTTTGTAGAGGTTAGTCGAAGTTTTATATTATCTCATTTTAATATAACTTATAACGGGTTGTTATTCGATTAGACACGAGAGGCAACACGGGCGTATTCTGGATGTGCCTCTAGGGCGCATCCAAAGTACGCCTCTGGGGCGCACCCAGAGTGTGCCTCTGGGGCGGATTCTGGATGTGCCCTAGAGGCGCACTCTGGATGTGCCCCAGAGGCGCACTCTGGATGTGCCTCGTACTCGAAATTCGATTCCCTTGACTCGTTTGTAGTTTTTTGACTGACCGAATAAAATCGCTCTTTTTAAATTACATTTTTTCTACTTGTTTTTGTGCAACATATTAACGCTTATTTATATCACGTCGCTTAATGCTGAATCCAACCCCGATCAATTTTTTAACCATTGTTTGATTTATATATTAGATTAGATATCATCATAGACTAATTCGCATTAATATACTGTTAATTCTAATGACGTACATGATGAGGTATTAGGCCATGATTATGATATTTGGCATGGAGATCGACTTTGAAACGCACCTAAGTCACTCTGGAAAACACCAATTAATAGTACAATGATTTGATGTAATTAATACGCGTAATTTTTTGAGGTTAGGGATTTTCGTAAATTTCTGAAATTTATTCTTCTGAGTTTTGCAAATAATTTGGGTAAGTTATATACTACCTCCCATCAAAAATAACTGTCATTTTAGCCTTTGACACAATTTTTAAGAAAAATATTAAATAACATAGATTTTGTAAAAATTTTCTAAATCTTATCACATATTTAATATTCAACCTTCTTTTAAACCAATAAAAAAGATTTTAGAACTAAAATTAATCATTTACACCAATTTTCAAGAACATTTCTTATAATTATTGTTCATTTATTGGCCTTGAAAACTTAAAACGACAGATAATTTTGATCAAATTTCTAATGCTAAAACGACAGTTATTTTTGATCGGAGGGAGTATACTTGACTACTTTTTCATGGACTAGTTACTAGTATATGGTTTGTGTTTGTAGTGTGTTTAAAATGTTAAATAATGAAATTTAGTAGGAAGGTGTCACTTTGTTATTATATGTATATATTAGAGCGGGTTACGGGACGGGATTGAGGTTATCTCAGTTCAGTTTCGGCTATTATTCATGGGACGGGATCAGGACATACCTTGTGTTTTTTGGATTGAATTCCAACGGGCTCTATCCCGGTTGGGATTCGGATGGGACGAATTCATTCCTGCTTGAACTGTAATTCGTTTTTAGTGTTAACTCCTTACGATTTAAACATAAAAATATTCATATATATCATACTTAAAACAAAAGATTTTAAAATTTTCAATAATTCATACTAATGTTTTACATAATCTCCTCAAACCCTAATTAAACTTTGTCTAAACATTTAAAATAAAAGCCTAAAATAGAATTACACGTTGATTGCTCTGTTAGCAACGGAAGGTCACATTTCCGGCCTTTAAATTTTCTACAAGTGAAAATTTAAAAAGAGTTGAGAAGTTGACATCCAGTTACCAGACTAGAGATTTCAAGAAATGAATAATCAAAGAAGAATTGTGGTATGTGACTTTGGTACAAGTTGTATATATCTATAGAGCAAGTGAGCAATTGATGAAGATTATGACAATTTGGGTCTGCATATATACTTTGATTTTTTTATATATATAACTAATGATTGTACTTAAAAATTCAATTTTATTTATATTTAAATTAAAAAAATTTAATACACATGACATGCCTAGTAGGATAAAGAAGTTAAGACCCGTATCCCTTCCCGAGTATTTTTTTGACGGGATATGATTACTATTTTGACATGAAATCCGTTGGGATCGGGACGAAATTTATAGTATTTGTATTCACGGGAAGTGTTCAAGTAAGGCCCATTATTCCGGTAAGGCCGTGCGGCCGTCTGTACGGCCGACACGTGTCCCGGAATTTTTTTTTTTTTTTTAAACGAGTAAAAGTAATAGTTCAAAACTTATTATGGAATAGTTCATAACTTATAAAAGGATAGTTCGTGAATTATAATAGAATAGTTCATAGTGTAAAATTTATAAAGGATTGAAAGTAATAGTTCAAAACTTATTAAGTAATAGTTCATAACTTCTAAAAGGATAGTTCATGAATTATAATAGAATAGTTCATAGTGCAAAATTTATAAAGGAGTGAAAGTAATAGTTCAAAACTTATTATGGGATAGTTCATGAATTATAATAGAATAGTTCATGAATTATAATAGAATAGTTTAAAGTGCAAAAATTTATAAAGGAGTGAAAGTAATAGTTCAAAACTTATTATAAGATAGTTCATGAATTATAATAAAATAGTTCATGGATTATATTAAAAAGTAATAGTTCATGGATTATATGGGAATAGTTCAAAGTTTATAGGATAATAGTGCATAAATTATAACATGGTAGTTCAAATAAATTTTCATTAGTTTCTGGAAAAAAAAAATCGTTTCAGAAAAGAGAGAAAAAGAAAATTTAAATTTTTTTTTTTTTTCGGGACACGTGTCGCCCTGTCGTACGGCCGTACGACCATACCGCAATAAAGCAACCGTACCTGAACATTTACCTTGTATTCACTCCTAATATATATATAATATGGGTCGTGACATCTGAAATCTATACAATGCAACGAGTTCTTTGAAACGGTTCACCAAAAAATTATAATATAGTGTGTGTCACCTATTTGTTCAACCTAAAATTGTGTTTGTTGCATTGTGCTGTGATATCCTCTATGTGTTTGGTTGTATCTTATAGTGTTTTATTCTCGTGTCACAGGTTGTAGTCATTGTCAGTTCTTCACCAACATCCAACAACAACAAAACAAAAAAATTGTAATCAAAATGTTTCTCTCTTACCTTGATGCCTTGTTTTCAGCAATTATTGGCATTAATTATATAATATTACAAAGCTATGAACAATATCCATCAACTTACACCCAACTTCTCACTCTAGTTTTTCTCGATGTGTATGACTGTCATGACTTCATGCACAACAAGTCTTTTGTTCTGCACCAAGATCAACAATTTTAGCATTAAAAATGGATCATGTTAGAAGAACCAACCTCTTTTATTTATAAAATTATTTAATTTTTACTTCGGGCGCAGAATTAAATAAGTCATTTTTAAAAAAAATTATTTTTAGTTTTTGAGTTTCAGCTTCGAGTTAAATGCAAAATTGATTAAAAGCATCTCAACAAGAATATACTAGTGTATTACCCACATTTTGTGCGGGTTGAGTTTAAATAAATATTTAATACTTAGAAATTTAATTGTATATTTATAAAATAAAAATTCGGGAATGAAATTATAATTATTATTATGATTTTTAATTTTCTTTTAAGTATTTATCTCTTCGAATTAATTATATTTTTAAATTGATTTATTAAGATATACTTGTTGGTAAAAAAAATCCGTAAAATTTTAAAAATTGTTTTTATAAAAATATTTAAGTATTTATCTCTTTTAAGTATTTATCTATTCTA
>BSUD01000375.1:225576-273462 GCA_033239045.1 Fagopyrum esculentum
ATTTTTTAGGCTAAAAGAAATATGATGGTGACAAGTAAATAATTGAGGCTTCTGCTTTAATAGATATAAGATAAGATAGTATATGCAATAAAATAAAGTGTTTATTTTTGGTAAAAAAAAAAAAACAAAAATAAGATAACGTGTCAATCTCGCCTTTAAATCAAGAAGTTGCCCGGATGGATATGCACTAGCTCAAACGACAATACGTACACAAACATGAATTCAAGTCGAATGAGCCAAGAACAAGCAAATGAGACGCTCAACGCAAATGCTCATTTTGCAAATCACTTATACAGCTTCATAACCTCCATGTCCCTCAAGTGCGCCGTCGAGCTCGAGATAGCCGACGCTATCAACAGCCACGGCAAGCCCATGACCCTATCCGATTTGGCCGTCTCGATCCCGATCCACCCTGAAAAGGCCAAGTTTCTTCCGCAACTTATGCGACTCCTCACTCACTCCGGATACTTCACGTATACGAGAATACCCGATTCGGAGAAAGATAATGCATATGGGTATTCTCTAACGATAGCTTCACAAATTCTCTTAAAAGATCACCCCTTTAGCATGAAACCCTACCTTCAACTCATACTAGACTCTTTTCTCATTAACCCATGGCTTGATTTGAGTGAGTGGTTCAAAACTAAGGACGCTATTACCCCGTTCGAAAGCTCGAACGGAATGCCTCTATGGGAGTGCACAAGCCATCGAGCCGAGCTCAACAACGTCTTCAACGGTACAATGGCGAGTGACTCGAAAATGGTGGCTAGTGTATTGATGTCTAATCGCCCTCTTGCAAAGGATCTCTTTGGAGGGGTAAATACGCTTGTTGACGTTGGCGGTGGGGTAGGCGAAATGGCGAGGGCGGTTGCTAATGCTTTCCCGGAGATGAAATGCATGGTTCTTGACTTGCCTCATGTGGTTGATGGTGTAGAAGGGACTCATAACTTGAGCTTCGTAGCTGGAGATATGTTTGGGGTCATCCCTCCCACAAATGCAATCTTGCTCAAGGTAGGAAGTGGGTCCTAGTTTTTGTCAATAAATTTAGTAATTAAATTATTTATTGAGAATATTCTTCTCGTAGTGGATATTACATGATTGGAGCGATGAATATTCAGTCAAGATACTGAAGCAATGCAAAAGAGCCATTATAAGTGAGGAGTGCGAAGAAGGAGAAAGGAAGGTGATCATCATAGATATCGTCATTGATGAAGATGAAAAGGATTACAAGAAGAGAGAGACGCAGCTATTCTACGACATGGAAATGATGGCACTTGTTAGGGGAAAGGAGAGAACCAAGAGAGAGTGGGAGAAGCTCTTCTTAGATGCTGGCTTTACAGGCGGATTCAAGATATTTCCTTTGTTGGGTTTTAGATCTGTTATTGAGGTTTATCCTTGATGCTAGATTCAATTTGTTGGTATATTTAACATGTATTTTCTGGTTCTTTAATCGCTATTTGGAAGTTCAACGTCGAAAGAATTTCCAAAGATGATCGAATTAGTGTGTTGCATCCAACATTTCGTTTCCCTACCATTAAGCTTGTGGTTTGGTTTGAACTCTTGAAACGTGTTAGTTTTATGATTCATGTAATAATATGTAATAGTATGTAATATATGTGTGATTACTAACGTGCACGCATTTGTATTAGTTTGTAACTGAAACTTAAGTCTAATATATTAGTTGGGATGATTATCACTTGTTATAGGTGGCTAATGTTGACCAAGTTGCTGGCTAATGTGAGTGGCTAATGTTGACCATGTTGCTGGCTAATGTGAGTGGCGTGATCACTTAGTTCTGGTAGCTTGGTCTCATTAGATGCTATAAGCAGGGTTAAGGAATCTAATCTAATATGTAAGGAAGTATAGTTGGGTTAGTGATTGTGGTTATTGGACACCCATAGTCACATGGTGTTGGCCTTGGTTTTATTATGAGGTCACATGGTGTTGGCCTTGGCTTTATTATGAGGTCAGTATAGTTGGGTTGCGTTTGGATTTGAAGAGGATATTATATAAGGAGCTTCAGCTTACCTCACCCAACGCTAACAATAGGGTTGCCGCTTGAAGGATGATAGCTAGGGTTTCCAATCCTTTGATTCGAAGAAAGAAAGAGCGGTTGAGAGAAGAGAAGCGGAGGTGATTGCACCAGGGTTGAGACGTTCATCCTCATCCCAAACCTCTCCACACGAAGATCTTCAAATTGAAAATAGCAAAGCTTTGATCGAAGTTTTGCTTAGACTTGCAGGGGCTATTTCGATACCTTGTTTTTCTTGCCTTATCTTGTTCTTGCTTATGTTCTAGGTTTAGGTTTATTCCAAGCTAATCTTGCGTGTAAACCTGTAACCACATCGATTGTAATTAGCTTTTAGCAAATAACTGAGACCGGATCTCCTCTCATGAGGTTCTGCAGAAGTAGGACTTTATACCCGAATTTTGTAAACAACTTATGGCGTTGATCTTCTTAATATCGATAATAACTAACATATACATGATAATATTTCAAAACGAAATGAAAAAGATATCATTGTTCATTAAATTTGTTCATTATATTTTTTGGAATTATTTTTTATAGTTCAATTTGTTGGATTAAAGGGTTGTTTTGGTTATTTTACAGTTTGAGCTTCCGGCCCACTTTGGGTTAGTTGACATTATCTATGAGAAGATTGAACATCTCTATATACATTCAATAAAGGATACGAGGGATCGGAGAGGTAGCGTCCCGTTGATCAATCTCCCTTGAACTAATGTTGAATATCGGGTCAAGAACAAAATTATAGTAACCAAAGAACCCATAAGCTCTTGTACCAGTTTATTGTGTGGAATTATTGGTACAGAACAAAATTCAACAAATAAAATATTTATTGTGCAAAGAACAAAATTCAACAAATAAAAATTCAACAAATAAGAAAGACTGACACACAAATTTATACATAAACCTTGAGATCTATGGGAGCAGGACTCAGGAGTTGCCCTATTCTTCCATGGTCTTTCTTCTTCCCTCTGTTCTGCGGCTATGTAGTCTGACTCTGTTGTTTAGAAATTCGCAGGGAAGCTTGTTTTTCTATATTGCTCTGTTTTTACAACCCCAAATGTTTCTAAGCCTAGATAACATTTTGGACTGTAGAGACTGGTGTTTCAGCCCAATGGGCCTCAATGAGTTGAACGAGAAGCATACAAAATAATACTTTTCCCCAAAATTATCGCGTCTTGAAATTTAAACAACTTTTAACCATTATGTATAACGTATCACTGTTTGAATTCACATTGCAGTTTTACGTTATACCTTGATCTATATTTTTGAGTTCTAACCATAGAGTTTCATATAGATTGCCAAATCGCTCCAACAGGTGATCAATTAATCATAGGGGATTTGAGCGTAAGCAGCGTCGCTCAAGAACGGAACATCAGCATACATTCCAGCAAGCGCACACATCAAACACTCAATCACCGTAAACAGATAAGCAAATGTGAAAGCAGCCCAAAAGTGCATCCCAATCTTACCCCAATAAACAGATCGCGGCAAAAACCGCCACATCATCCCCACAGCCTGGAGAGCGATCTCGAGTAACATCCCCATCATGACATGGAACCTAAAGAAGTGGGGCCACTCCTTTCTCCTCACCACCGCTAAGTAAGCAAAGAAGAAGTAGGCCATAAAGAACCATGTCGGAAGACGACTTCCGATTGCTCTGAGAAATGGATATGTGCAGAACTCGAAGTCCTCTAGAAAAGGATGGAGGTGATACGCCGTTTCAGAAAACACCCAACTCTGGTGGAGTGGCATAAGGTAGGGGATGCTTGAGAGTATCCTCCACCACCATCTCGGTTTTCGCTCCATCGGAGGGTACCTGAACTTGGACGGTACATCGGATTTTGATGCTCTCGATGTAACGGCTCTCTGATGCGTAATCTGCATGCTTCTTCTTGGTAGGATGAGAAATCCTCCATGGCGCTTCTCTAGATTTGAAGACAAATATGCATCCCTTGATCTGCCTTCTATAAATATGTAAGCGAATTTGATCACTTTCATTTTCATCATACAATCACGACTTGTGTATTCATTCAACAATGGCCTTTTTATTCTCCCTTCCCTCTTCCACAATGTTCTCAAGATTTCTTAGATCACTCTCGTCTCCTTCTTCCACTTCTAGAGAAGGCCATTATAATTTATTGGACCTTAGGCCCATTATAATATATTGGGCCTTAGGCCCAATATGTAGCCCATATTATATATTGGGCCAAAAGTCAATCGTCCACAAAAAAAAAGGGCACGAGGAAGGTAAAGGGACAGGTCGCGTGCAGCGCACTCCGCGTCGTGTCCAAGTCACATATTCGCCTTTTTCCCCTCTCTCTACCTACAGACATACAGTTCAACTTAGCTTAGGTTACATCAAATAAGAAAAGTAATGGCTCATGAATATTAAAAACCATATAATTAGTCTCTCATAAATAAATAAAGAAATATATAAGAAAAAAAAAAAAGTACACACCACAGGTCCACCATCACCCATCATCAGGCAGGCTTCTGTTGTATGTGTGGCTCGTTTTCCGAGGCACATCTTCCTCCCCACTTCCCAGTTCCCCACGCGCCAGAAATCACACCAAACAGCGCCCACCGAGTCCCAACTCCAATCTTCGTCTTCCTCCTAAATCCTGATACTGCCGGCCAAAAGGGATGAAAACGGGGGATAAACCTTCATTCACAATTAAGACACGACGCCTCTGTGTCTTCTAAAGCCGTTACAATAATCTCTCCTTTTACAGCGTCTTCTCACATGCCTGTTTCCCCTTCTTCTCACCGTTTGCGTTTTGCTGGCGGCTCTCCTTCTCATTCTCTCTTATTCTCCCTCTGATGACTTCTTTCTTTTGAGGTTTTTGTTGTTTCTTCGCTGCAGGTAATTTTGTGTGTGGTTTTTTTTATGTCTATTGCTACTGCTGTTAGTTCTAACCCTTGGGATACCCTAATTGAATCTGATCGTCTATCTCTGGTCACGAAGGTCGTTATTCTATCATGAATTTCATGAATTTTTCTTCCCTTAGGCGTTTGGAGTACGGGGTATCTCAATTTTTATTTCGTGAAATTTGTGTTTCTAACTTCCTCCAATGATTGCACATCAACTTTTCTGATAGTGGTTACTGGTGATAGCAAAATTGGAACTACCGTGGGTTTTTTCTTGTAGTATTGAGTTATGCCTAATTGCTAAAGTTTATATGGTTTTACAATGTTTGCAAATGAACTTTTTTTTGAACAAGTAATTCGGTAGTTCAATCTGATTGAAGGCTTATTGGCTCTGTTTTGCCTTTTTTTACTGCTCATGTGATTGTTTAAGACTCTTCCATTCTTGGTTACTATTTGTAGTATACATTTCATCAATTGATCTTTAATTTCATGGCCTGGCTTTGCATTTGAGTCACTAGTGACATGCCCCTGTAACTATCTTACTTGGTTTAAACACAATGCTGCTCTGCTGTGTTCTGGTAGGAGAAAATGATGGAAAGCTAATGTTAGATATCCAGGTTTAGTAATTGCGATGACATGACATCTAACCATGCTTACGAATGAGGAACTATTTTACAGTTTCTTATGCATCCAGCCAAACACCTATCTTAGGTTTTACATCATGGGTTCCGGATTTGCCTATAATCCAAACTTGTTTGTCTTTACTTCATTACGCCTGAAGAGCAGTTATTAAAGATTATGTCATCTTCATCCTTCATTCAGTAAAATTTATTCCTGCAAACTTCTACTTCATTATCAATAAGTAGATGTTGTGCATTGCATGGTTCGCATCATTCCTTTTAATACCTTGGCAAGATAAGAATATGTGTCTCTTAGTAGAGCTGTAATTTGGTGTTACCAGATAAATATTGATTTTATATTTCAGAATTGTTCCTGTGCTTGAGCAGGCATGGGGGCAGCCTGTTGTGTTGCTGCAAGAGATGCAACAATACCAAACAGAAGCTTAAGAGAAAATCTGCAGAGAGGTGGGAGATATTCTCCATCATGGAGTTTCAGGAGGGACAACCGCTACTGTGTTGTGGGTGATTCTGTGAGCATTTCAGGTTCTCCATGTGATGGGACAGTCTTAAATGGTGGTGGGGCAGAGATCAAAGGTAGGGTGGATTTGGACACAGGAAATGTGTCGGGAGGAGGAACTCCCTCTAGGAGTTCATTGACACCCATAAAATCTCCAGCATATGAAGGTCATACTGCCAATACCTTGACACCTTCAGGTGATCTATGATAATTTCTACCTTTTCTTGGATGCCAATTTTTACTGATTAGTGATTCATAGCTTTGTTCTGTATCCTGTTTCTCTTGCTTTTGCCATGTATGCTTAAATGGACTCAAAATTATCAATTGCTTTTGGAAGTACAACCATGTATTGCATACTTTTCAGGGGTAATATTTCAATTTTCTGTGTGATCAGTGCCAAGTGCAATTCCTTCTCACTTTTTTGTGTCTTTTGATATATGCTTGTATAATTATCATTTGGTGCTTATAATTTTCTTGTCGAAGCAAATCCTGCATTTTTGGTCTTAAATTGGGATTTTGTAGGTGCTATTCACTTGTTTGTTATGATGTTGATTTATCAGATACAGATTATCATTTAATGATAATCAATTTTTGTTAACTTGAGACCGCAACATTTATTATAGTGATTAATGTACTTGGATTGTGTAGCATGAATATTCATTCATATGCTTTCAACTGTAGAACTGCCTCAGCTTATATTGCATACGAATTGATGTTTTATTCCGTGTTTCAGATGCATCTCCTCTAAGCAACCGCTTTACTGTGGTAAGCATGAAACACTGATTGTTTAACTAATGCCTTTTTCTGTATATCTTTTGGTACCCCCTTACTATCATCAATGCATGATTTTGACATGGTTATTGATAATTGAATAGGTGAACAATTCAATAAGTTCACCAGAAATATCAGAAACAGTTCCCACAAAGCTTCCCTTCTCCATGTCACCACCCACTTTCACAACTGTGAGGGCGGGTACATCATGTTCCCAGCGTCAACTAACCCAACCAAGCACTACTCCATCAAGAAGAGCACGGCGTTCACCGGGACACCAGCTGTTCCGGCAGATTTCAGACAGTAGAATTCTAGGACTCAAATCACCAAATAGCAATTCGATGTCTGAAGGAAGGGCTTCGTTTGTACTCTCCACTTTTGGCAATGAACTGGCAACTGGCTCCCAAGGTGGGTCCTCTGATGGCTGGTCACTGCGCACCTTCTCGGAACTGGTGGCCTCTTCACAGAGGGAAAGGTGGTCTTTTGACAGTGAACATTTCGGGTCTGGGCGGTACAAGATTAGTGGATCAAGCAGCCGGTTTTCTTCTTCCCCATCAATCGATCTTCGAACTTGTGGGGCGTGCTCGAAGTTATTATCTGAAAGAACTTCTTTTGTTGGTGATGAGGTACCAGTTGTCGCTGTTCTGGTTTGTGGTCATGTTTACCACACCGAGTGCTTGGAAAACATGACGAACGAGAGCAGTAAGTACGACCCTGCCTGCCCGATATGCACAGTTGGGGAAAAACAAGTGTTGAAGATGTCAAGAAAGGGGATGAAAGCAGAAGCGGAGCTGAGAATGAGATTCCACAAGAAACTAAAAAACCGGGTCATGGACAGCTACTTCGACAATGATATGAACGAGTTTGAACATGACAAGAGTATTTCAGAGCAAGAAAAGAAGCTGAACAATAAGATGGAAGCTAGTTCCAGTTCAAAGATGTCATCTGGGAAGCCTTTCTTGAAGCGACACTTTTCACTTGGATCCAAGTGGATTCGATCGACTTCGGGGAACGACTCGGCAAAGAGGAGGGGATTATGGGGAAGAATTCGGAAAGATTAAGCCTATGATTGTGATAAAGTTGGGCTGGTGCTCGAAACATATTGGGGTCTGCTAGGCACTTTTATTTTGTTTTTTTAATAGCTATTGAAAGGGTAAGAGAGTGATTTCATGATATGAAGTGCTGACAACGATAGGGTGAGTTTGATCAGAGCCAAGCACGAGGAATGGCAACATTGACATTGTTGCATCGGTTGTCCTGTTTACATGTCATCCTTGTTTCTCTGCTTAACTGTGATAAGCCTATTTTGTACATCTTAACTATTTTCTCATCATTCCATAATCCATTTGTATACCCAAAGCCCTTAGTTATGCTTAGTGATTAATAAAAACCCACGTTACAACTGAATTCCACTAGCTTAAGGTAGTCTTGTAAATCCCATTTGTTCAACTGGAAATCATTCCTTCTTAACATCTCTTTGATAGACCCATCGAGAAGACATATCTTAATTGACTTCTCAAGCATCCATCGTGAGTGTAAGAAATGAGGATGATATGTCATATGACCTGATGTCCCCCATCATTCAGTCTACAAGAATTGAGTATCAAAATTGGCAAATGAAAACCGTGAAAGTCCTCTGATTTGTTCCCCGTAACCTTAAAAAACTTACTAGCACGCAGCTGCATTCATCAGTTTCATATCCATGGCGCTAGAATTAGCGTTCATGCCATCGTCATCTAATGGATTATCTTGCATGTATTATGGTGCGTCTAGACAACATGCCATCGTTGATCTTATCAAGTGTAACATTACGGGGAGATGTAGAATCCTTAATGCCTTCCACCTTGGGCTTGTGTAAACCGTATGATATTGGGCTTGTGTAAATTGTTTAAACTTGTTTTTAGTTTGTGTAAATCGAAATTATCAAATACTACCTTGAATTAATTTTTTAAAAAAATTAATTCAAAGGGCCTACTTGATAATACACTAGACAAAAAGAGCATAATTATCCAACACACCCAAAAACGAAATACTCTTCAAGAAAAAAAAGAATATCTTATTAATGTTGGAGACGGCAAGATTATAAAACTCTAGAAAGAACCGTGGATCTTAGAGGAGCCTATCTTGAAGCTTGTTCAAGATCAATCTAGAAACACTGAAAACCATTTGGTTTGTGTGCTAATGAACCCTGAGAGAAAATGGCACTCCAACAAAATCATTCAGACAAGCTCAGTTGTGTCCTCCCTCACAAAACATTCGGTAAATAAAAATCTATATGCTCCCACACAACACCATAAATGAAAGTTGGGCCAAAAGAACGTTTTATTGAAAGAATTGGGTTAAATAAACTTTTTTTTTTTATAAATTTTTAATACGTAGATCTCTAATTTTACTCTATATAAAATTCTCCCTCGATGACAGAATTGGGTTAAATAGAGATATATTTACTAAATGAGTTAAATAGGGGTATATTTACTAAATGAGTTCTGGTTATGAATACTCTTAGGGCCCGTTTGGTTTTAACTCCGGAATCGGAAACGGAATGGAAACGAATCTAGTCAATACGTATACCTTTATTCATTAAAATTTTTGGAATCATTCCTTGTGGTTTGTAGTAATTGGATGTGAGTTTGATTACTTTTGATACCCTATAGGGTAACAAGATGTGAGGAAGCAAGTGCATTTTTCATTAAACTACGGGGAATGATTCCATAAAATTTCATGAATATGGATATACATATGGACTAAATTCGTTTCCATTCCATTTCCGTTTCCGGAGTTGGAACCAAACGGGCCAAAAGGTATCGTTAGCTGTTTTACCCCTGCTTATTTGAAACGTCCTAGATTTGTGACCTGAATATTAAGTCAAACATTAAAAACTTCGTTTGGAAGCTTTTCTTAGACGGGCTTCAAACTAAGGGCAACCTTGAGAAGCAAAACATCAGTTTTGATGCATTGTATTCTCTGTGAACGTCCCTGTAAAAATGTCAAACATATCTTTTTAAATGTTCATTTGTATTTGACAACAAGATTGATGATGATGATCTTAAAATATGTTTTTGACCTTGATATCGATCATATAGAAGGAAATATGTGTGTTGGCCAAACTATTTAACAATTTGATCCTATTAAAATAGAGCACCTTTTATGGAACATTTGGACAATAAGAAATCAACTTATATTTAACAACATAAAATCTAACCAAATAAAAAAAATATTGCTCTCTCAAATCATATTTTTGGACAATGATGTCATAGAAAAGGAAAATCCTATACACAAAGAGAATCAACTTCAAAAAGAAAATATTCACCGGATAAAACCATGGAGACCAATTTCAATCTGATTTTACGGATCCATTTTAACATTGGACAAAGCTCTCTCGACTTCATACCGATAGACCATATACATAACGAATATGGCCTTTGGTAATGACCTTTTTAGCAAATACCTCTATCATCCTACCCGAGACATACGTCGTTAAAAGTGGAGTTATTAAAGATATACAACTCGGAATTAAGAGATTAGAAATTGAGGATGATAACCCTTCCACTATTATCGACTTGATAAATAAGATATGAAAAAACCGTTTAAAAGAGTAATATTTTGAGAAGATTAAGGTAGTAGGGTAAGTTTTTTTTCTAAAAAACAAACTAGGCCCCTAATATTAACAATTAAAATAAAAAAGATAAATAAGATGTGAAAAGAATCTTAATTAAGTATTTAAGGTAACCGTTAAAAGGTAATTAATATTTTCAGATATTAATTAGGCTAAAAATAAGGAAACTGTTATTTCTGTTTACGATTCTTTTCACCTCTTTATCTCTCTACATCATCACCTCCGTCTTCCTCCATTTCCTCCTCATCTTCCTCCGTCCGCCGCTTCCGAGATTCGCGAAACCTGCTGGTTCTGGCGCCGTTCCAAAATCCCTTTCCGATAGCTCCTTTGCTTTCCTCTCGGAACTCGACTTTCCGGCCGAATCTTCTTCGGTCATACGCGTTCTACCTTTCCCGATTCCTCCTCCTCCAAACCTTCTTCTCAATCCTCACTCGCCGGAAACTCTCTTCATCCACCTCTTCAATCGATCAATCGTCATCTTCATGTCCTTTCTTTGGCTCGAATTCTCTCAATCATTTCAAGTCCTCCACAGGTATAAGTTACCAATTTCTTCAAAGGCTTATGTACATATGTAGTTTGTGTACATTTGATATATGGATTGTGTTGAAATACAAACATATTTTGTGTGTACATATAACATGTTGTCGATTAGAATATGTATTGTAGAACAAAATATGTTGTAATACAAACTTTTGTTGTGTTTGCATGTACATATATTTGCAGTCTTTGTGATTATGTACACATTTTACTGCAAAAATGTTTCTAACTAACTGTATATGTACATATGTTTCCAGTCTCAGGCGATTATGTACACATGTTGCTGCGGAAATCTCAATATTTTCGCCATGGATGAACGCAAGTTGGGAAAGACGAAGATTTCAGAAAATATTTTGATTTCATTAATAAATGTAGATATTCTGATTCCCTTAATAAATGGAGAGAAAGATATTTACTTTCCCAATTTGTAATAATTAGTTGCATAATAAATGGAGAGAGAAAGATATTCTGATTTACTTAATATCTTTTTTTATTTTAATAAATCTTTTTTATATAATTTGGAGGGCCTAGTTTGTACACATTATTAACTTGGGGCCCTTTATATGCTCATGGTTACGAAAACTACCTACTCTCCAATTTTTGGTACAGCGTCTCCGGACCGATGAAACGGGCATGACGCAGCGATCTCACTGCCCCACCGTCAAGACTGTCTAGGTGGTCTCTGTGAGATGTTGATCTACGACAGCCAAGATAGAATCTGCAGCACCATGACGATAATGATGAGTTTAATGCACATACAATAATAATTTTGCTTCCAGGGAACTCCACCTTTATTATTCTGCTTATTCAAGGTAATTACAGGTTTTCTATTTAATCCATGCAAATTACACAAGTAAAGAATGTATCTTTTACAAAATACATGCTAAATAGCTAACCCTTTAACCCTAGCTACTATATACGTCTACATAGTACAGCTAGGAATCGTTTAAACAAATCACAAACCCGTTTATTTTACAGGAATGAATGCAGCCCAGACGCCACAGATAACATCCCAAATACAAACTGCAAGAGCCAATTCTAGCAGCTGCTTCAGACTACAAAATCATCTAAGAAGTTGGAGTTACCAAACTTATGTGCTTGCAATTGGTTTACTTGACCGAAGTACGTATACTCAGCCGTTCCGGCCCCGACCGCATTCTCTGATGATGAACCAGGCCTTAAACTTGTCCCGACGTCACCTTCGATTTGGCGCAACCCCAATGCCAGGGAGACTTGGTTGGGGTTAACCCCATAACTGCCGAGTTCCGCGACTTGGAATGGTATTAGACCGTTCTGATCAT
Organism: Fagopyrum esculentum; assembly: GCA_033239045.1. Lineage (NCBI taxonomy): Eukaryota > Viridiplantae > Streptophyta > Magnoliopsida > Caryophyllales > Polygonaceae > Fagopyrum > Fagopyrum esculentum. The sequence continues at coordinate 237,836 of BSUD01000375.1, forward strand.
GTGGGTAAAATCCATGGCTAGTACTAGGTTGATTGTCATGCAATTTTGTTTGGTTCATCTCGTAAGTATGATCCTTAACATTGATCTTGGATTCATCATGGCCTCCACTTTGATCAGCCATTGATCTAATCCTTTCCTGCAGCTCTTCTCTTCTGTCTTCGGATGCTCTACAAGGCGAGGATTTCAAGTTCAGATCCGCTTCGCCAAATTCTTCATTGTACATTTCCTCGACCATCGGTTTCCAAAGGCGCACTCGTGCATTTATGAACCAGTTGCCCACCTGTTCCAATAAAGCTTAGCAGCGATACAGACGGACCGGCTCGTGGGCATACAAGCGCACATGCGCATTAGTCCCAAGCCCAACACATAAACCCGAGACATGGTCGTATGACAAGTGATATTGTGAAAGGATTTACTCACTTGGCTTCTGGTCAATCCTGTCTGCCTTGCCAACATGATCTTTTCTGAATCCTTTGGGTAACTATGGCAACCCAGTGACAAAAGAGGGTAAAATAAAAATCAATGAACACGAGTTCCTAATAGAAAGAGTAAGGCAGAAGTGCGTAAGAAACATACGGATGAAGAAAGTGCTCGAACAACCAAGCACGAAGAGCAGTGACTGCATTCTCCGGGAGTCCTCTTTGTGGCCTCCAAGAATGCCTCATCATGCCAAATTGTTGGAGGGCCCTTTGCTGTCTGAGTTGCTGATCAACGTAGCGAAGACGACGTATTACTCCTCCTTGACCGGAGTCTTGCTCCCCTAGAGTTTTTCGGGTTGATTGAATCTGACTGCTTATACCATCTCTCAAGGACCGGAAATGGCGTGAAATTGTTTTTGAGGCTAATGTGGTGTAAGGTTTAGCTGCACCACTGCCAGCAATATAGTCAAATGATGATACCAGGATTTGCATCTGATGATGATATTGTTTGTATCTTCTGTCTACCTACAACAACAAGAAAACGAAGATTATGCTCAACAACCATATATACTACGCTAGATAACTGTTTACTGTCGATGTGGGATTCTTTTAGTTTCACAATGAAGCATAAACAAAATGTAACCCACGCAAAACATTCACAGCTCACCTCATCTAACATAGCTAAAAGTCTCTCCAACTTATTCTGCAAATCCTGACGTTCACTACCCGAAAGCTCGGGACAAGAAGCAGTTGCTGTTTCATTAACATCTGAGGCAACCACAGATTTTTCATTTGAATCTGAAGTTCCATCCTCAACCTTCTTCACAGCCTGATCTTTTCCAGATTCATGTTGTTTGAAAGCATCCTGAACACGAACTATCTCATCAAGCAATTGTTGCGTCACTATTAGGAATCTAGACTTCGTAATAACTCTTCCATTTCCAGCCTGTTCATATTGGTTTACATTATATCCTACAGGTTTCAGGTCCACCAAGTCTTGTAGATTATTTGGAGCACCAAATCTCATAGAATTCTGAAATGCCCCGTCAGCCATTCCTAAAGGCGACATCCCAGCATTAGAGAATTGATCAAAAGAGGCTGGTTGATGAACTCCAGTTGACAACTGTGTGCTGAGACTCAATGACAAGCCATTTAAGTTTCGTTCGCCATCAACAAGGGTGTTCGATTGTGCACCGGAAATATGATCACTAGTAGGTGGAATGAACATCATTTCATTTCTCCCTGACATGGATGGGATGTGAACCGGGTTTTGAACGACCTCAGAGAACGGTCCATTTGAAGGAGCTCCGGGGAGATACATCAACATGTTGCCATGAATCATGGGTGACTCTGAGTATGAGATGAATTTCTGATCTTGGACATATGAAGTTGATAAAACATCTACTTGACCGCTTGAAGTTGGGTAAAAAGTAGACATTTGGATCTTCCTCTAGCTTACAAAGATTCTGAATCAGTGTTTGTCTGATGAATTTATCATCCTATGATCACTTCAAAAAAATCCTGCAACACCTGTCCAAGTAAAAATAGTATTTTTCAAAATTGAGTAAATTCAGGCACTTAAAAAACCCCAAATCACAGTTCAAAGATGGTTGAAACAAGAAAGCAATTGATCAAAACCATGAACTAGAATCTTGCTGTCATAAGAGCTGAATCTAGAAAAACCCATATCCAGAGAACAAGATCCATCATCAAAACATCAGCAGCAAGACAGCAATTAGCATAACAGTTGAGTTGTATGAATGCAAGAGAATAGAAAAGAGAAGGACAAAAATAGAAAGAAGCTATATGAAGAACCTCTAAAGTAACACCAATAACAATGGCTATACCGTCCTTTATTTCCAATAATGTAACAAAAAAACTGAATTACAGAGAGAGCATGAAAACAAAAAGACCTGCACAAAAAAAGGACAAACTGATCCCAAGAGATCTTCAATAACTGGCAGAGAACCCTTCGTTTTCCCAATCAAAAAATGACAGATAATCACAGACTCACAGTACCATACTTATAACCCACAATAAAATAATGCAAATTGAACATGTACATACAGTATATATTTTTCCAATGATTATATCAATCAATTTCCTCCCCAATACTCTTTCTCAGGTGGGGACACGGCAAAACCTGTATGTGGGTACAAATCTCAGTTGAATGTTGTCAAAGAAATAACAAAGTAAATCAAGAAAATGAACTCTAACCAAAAGGGTGGTGGTTGTTATTGTTGCTGGGTGGTGTTACTGTTGTAGGAAGCTAACAACCAGTAGGTAGACCTAATTTAACACTGTTCGTAATACTTATTCTAAAAGGTATACCCAGTTGCTCCTTTCTTCATCTTCCTCGCTCTTTGTTTATCTGGGCTTCAAGACTGATTTTTCCTGTGGGTTTTTGTGATAAGAGGAATAAATTAATGGAGGAGAGAGTTGCTTGTGATAGCTGTATTCTACGAGTAGGTGAAAGAGACAAGAGCGCACGTTTTAGTGTATACAAATCAAATGATTCCCAATTATGTACGCTACTACTCAAATTTGTGGAAAATTATAGCAATCTAAACTCAATTAATGCTTAATTTCATTTTGTTTGAAATTCAGAAAACCCTAATAATATCATAATTGACGATGCCGTACGTTGAGTGTGGAAGAATTCTTTCTAGATTTTCAAAACAATGGTCATGTTCTAAATTGTGTTCCCTAATCTTTTATTTTAATAAAATTAAAAAAAGAAGTAATCTTTGATTCTTATGTGTTTTGGTTTTTTGGTTTGAAGATTATACTTTCTAACGTATGGGCTGAGAATTTTGATGTCGATACCTCGATGGGCCCATAGATTTACCTCGTATTTGTTTTCCTTTGAGGAAAAGAAAAAGGTAAAGTTTAGGTAGCAGTAGTAACTCGTAATATTTACCCCCAAGCCATAATAACAAATCAAATTTAGTAACAGACTCTACGATATTGCTATTCGTAGCACCCGAAACATGTTATTCATATCCCGACTATGCATACGCAATACGTATCCGTAGCAAGAAGCTCATTTCATTAAAAAAATAAAGGAAAATGGTTACGACTACACATGGCGGATGCGTAGTCCAACTACGCGTACGTCATGCGTGGTCGTAGTACAGCTACGCCTACGCCAGTAGTCCATAACATATATTTGGTCCGGAGAATGAAGCAAAACTTACTACGCCTATGCATTGCGTAGACATAGTAAGTTAAACAAAATAAATAAATAAATAAATAAAATTTTAATTATGTCTACGCATGACGTAAGCGCAAATGTGGTATGTATAGCATGGTTAAGGTGGTACGAATTGCAGGAACCAAGACTCTACAGTAGTATAGGAAACGTAGAACTAATCATTGGCAATGATTATATTGAACGTTGTATACTTGTAGACACTAGTATATAAAACTATATGATTTCATGTGTAGTCTCTGACGCTAAACATTTGACTTAAATAAGTCCATAATTTCTATCTAGTAAAATAAGAATTTCAGTAATAAATAATTTAATATTTTTTTAAAATATTAATCAATTTAATTTTTAATAGTCAATCATAATCTACATGGGTCTATGTTCATAACAAATGAAATTCTTATATTCATATATTCATCAACTTAAACTATAAATGAATTAAATATTATCCTTTAATCTCTTGTAAAGAAAAGTATGTATTAATTAAAAATAGTAAGTTCTTATATATGCAATCTTTTGAAGAGGACTAATGTTTAATAAATAAAAGTATTTAAAAAAAACTAGTTTATAAAGTAAAATTGACTAATGAGGGCATATTCGGCCTCGTCATTTTTTTGAGATTATTAGAAAGATTATTCGAAACTAGATTATTTTGGGATTATTAGAACAAAAAATTTAATTCAATTGCACATGACATCTCAATTGTTATGTTATGATCCTATCCCCTTCTACATTCTTACTTGTCACATTTTAATGGGCGCGTTCTGCGATTCTCCCGAATTATCTTGGAATTATTTTTCCGAATAATATTTTTAATAGTAGATAATCAAAGTGTAACTGGATCAAATTTTGGTCAAAACAAAAAAAAATAATTTGGTTCAACAATCCCTCAAATAAATCCATAAACTAGGTTTGTCGAACATGCCCAATAATCCTCCAAAATAATCTGTGTTTGTCGAATGGGGCCTTCATCACGTGTATGATTACCATTTGACATTCATAAGAGATTTTTTTTTTTTACCATTTTGATCCTACATGATAAGTATTATTGATTTATTCTGTATAATTATTTTGTGTGTGTTTAAATTATTTTATGTCAATCGTGTGTATCAATATCTTTATGAAAGGTACACCACCTTAATTTGGTAATGAAGGTAGGTGAGAAGTTATTCTTTAACAATTTATAATTATTCACGGTTCGAAACTCATAAACTACCGTATTTTATTAGCTTGTTTCAATTCTTAGAAAACCTTATTTATTAAGGATATTTTAGTGTAAAGCTTATTTTAATCATTTAAAAAATATTCATTAAGGATTTTTTTTATTAATTACACATTAAAAATCTAGAGTATAAAACACTAATTATTACTTAAAAATGACACTCTTATCCCTATTTTCTGATAATTATATAGTTAAAATATAAACGAACAATCTCTTGAATAATCAAAATAATGTGGCCACACTTTATCAATCTAGCGGAGAATTACCACAAAGTTAACGGCATTTCTGGAATACAAATGAAATGTGGTCAATTTTGATAAATAGGCCTTTTTGAGAAATTAGAGTAGTAATTAGGCTTTTTAATGTTTCAATTAAGTAAATATACCCAACCTTTTTATTTATTTTAAAACTCTGCATACTCTTCGCTTAAGGAGTATATTTACTAAACACAAAATTAGAAAAAGCCTAGTAAACCAAATTGTTTCATGAAATGTTAGGGACTTTAATAAATTGATTTAAAGGTTAATGATCTGTTTCAATATACATACACCTACACCGCTACACATACACCGATAGAGTTAAAACAGTACTTTAATAAATTGGTTTAAAGGTTGATGACGCTGTATCCTCTATCTCCTGTTTTTTTTTTTGTGCTTTCAGTCACCTTATTTTGGAGTCCGTTGATCAAGAGGACTAAAGCCAATATACTTATCTCGAGGAGGACGTCTTGTGTCCCACATGTTTTCCGCGATGATATATGTCACTCAGATGCGGGTTGTTATGCATTGTAGCTTCCGGATTAAATGCCAGCACCTCCAAATAAGGTTGTAATATGAGACAAGCTACTCGGGCTCGATTCGTGTTCGGCTCGTCAAAAGCTCGTCGAGCTCGTTCATTTTCTAAACGAGCCAAATACGAACACATTTAAAGCTCGTACAAAATTTAGGTTCGGCTCAGGCTCCACTCGTTTATAAACAAGCCGAGGTTGAGCATGCCAATGCTCGGCTCGTTCGAATAAATCTCGGCTCGTTTGGCTAATATAATACTATAGGAGCATTATTTTAGCCGAGTTACTCGGGCTCGACTCGTTTATAAATGAACCGAGCTTGAACATGCCGATGCTCGGCTTGTTCGGCTCTTATTACACCCCTACCTCCAAGTCCAAGATTTATGTCTCTCCTAATATTTCTGAAGACTTGTGTACTGATTTAGAGAGGATTAGTTGGGCGAGAGTCACTCGCCCAACAAAACTAGGACCTTTGCAACACCGATGGAGATTATTCCGGAAAATGTCATCGCTAAGTTTCGTTCGCCGGTTGGTGTTGCAAAGGTCCTAGTTATGTTCCTAGCTTCTAGGCTCTTGACGCAGGTTGGAATATTCAAGTTCCGTCCAATGGCTTCCGGAAAATGTCATCGCTAAGTTATCAGCTGTACAACCGGCACTTGTTGTATTTGATCCTATTGTTTCTTCATCTTATGAATTACTCGCTTTTCGTGATGAAATTTGTTGGGTTGTCACTACCGATGGAGATTACTCGGTGAGGTCGGCTTATTTGTTGTTGTCATCGGAATATGGTTCTACTTCTATTGATGGTCCTATTTTCGAAATTTGTGGCAATTACGAGTTCAAGAACGTGTTCGACATTTTGTTTGGAAATTATCGCATCGGGGTATTTTGACGTCATCGGAAAGGAAGCGACGTCATCGGAAACATGATGACATGTGTGCGACTTGTTCTGTTGATTCCGAGACTCTTGATCATCTGTTTTGTGCATGCCCTCGTGTACAAGTGATGTGGACTAACCTCCGTGTTGACATATTCTTCGATGATTTCAGATCAGTATTGTTTGATTCATGGGGACGTTGTAACTTATCTTCTACTCGTACTTTTACCTCTAATTGTTTGTGGAGTGAAATTTTTGCAGAGGCTCTTTGGTGGACGTGAAAATGAAGAAATCTTCGAAAACGTTCTCGAGCAAGGGAATAAGTGTCAAGTAGTTCGGGTCTGAACTATGGACTATCATAAGGCTTAAAAAACTCACCTTATTCGTGCTCATCCTACTACTAGACGATGGATTCATATTCATTGGGAGGCCCCATTATCTACTTTCTATCAAGATAAATACTTATAAAGCTCGACGTGGAGATGGTTTGGCATCGGTTGGTTGTGTGTTAAAGGATCACCAAGGTAAGTGGTTACGGGGTTTTGGTATTAACATTGGATTGTGTACAACCCCATGGCTGAGTTGTAGGGGTGTATTACGGTTTGCAGTTAGCTTGGGAGATTGGCTATCGTAACGTTATTCTGGAAACAAATTCTCAACTGATAGTTACTCTTGCATAAAGTCATTACCCCTAATCATCCCTTAGCTAGTCTGGTATTTCGGTGCCACGACTTTATTAAAAGATATTAGATTATTCAAACTAGACATGCCTACCGCGAGGCGAATAAAATAACGGATTAATGCTGACGTGGAAGCCTCGTGGATTTTCTTGTAAATCTTTTCGTACTGATTTCATAATTAATGCATCAATTTTTTTTGCTAAACTAAATTATTTTCTCAAAATTATTTTTTTTGAAATCATTTGTTACGCACAATTATTTTAAATTCGGTCACATTTTGATAAATTTTGCTATACTATATAATTATCAAGGATAACAATTTGAGAACGTGTATAAATAGAAATAGAACGTTTAAAAATTAAAGATTAAACAAAGCATACCTCTAGGACTTTTGGCTATAATAAGTATAATATTCGACCCACTATTCGACCCGCTAGTAGGTCATTGTGATATACTATTATGTGAATCAACGTGACCTATTGGTATGTGGGTCACAACAGCCGTGATGAGGTACTCACATGTGGATCGTTGTGACTTACTCGTATGTGTGATTGATCTACTCGTACACGTGTCGTTGACCTACTGGTATGTAGATAGTTGACCTATTATGATCATAAAGTTATATTTTATAGATATAATAAATTTGACCACAGGTTGACTTATAGCAGCCGCATAGAACCTTTAAAACACGTTTGACATGTCTAGATATAAACTAGAGAGATGGAGGGGGAAAAAAAAGAAAAAAGAAAAAGTACCACAAGCAATACGATGAAAATTTCACATAATATTACAGGTCTACTTAAATGTCATGAGATTTGTTTTCCACCACTAAAATAAATAACTTTTTAAAGTTTAGTTGGTTGGATGGTGGTAGTCGTGAGGCGCATACCTTGAGCCGATGTCGAATTCTCGTGTTGGTATTCTCAGTAGATTTGTCTTTGTTTTCAGTTGAACTTCTTGTTGTGTCGTCCTGGGACGTTTCGTTGTTTGATTGAATGTAGTGCTTTTTTTTTTTGGTGGGAAGGAGAGTTAGTGGTCTCCGGCGCATCTAGACGCGCTTTTATTAATAAAAAGCAGGCTAAGTAGTCATCACACGGGGGATAGCCCGACCCCTTACATCATCACATAAAAGATCTACTACACCCTCCGGCGGGTCAAGCAATACATTCAATCCCAAGGGAAGGTTTATAGCAAAACTAGCAATAAAATCCGCTACTCTATTCGCCTCGCGGTAGGCATGTCGAAATTGGATGTTCCAATCTCTTTTCAAAAAGTCTTGGCAAGTGACTACCAGACTGGCCAGTGGGTGATGAGGGGCGATATTTTTCTTGAGGAGATTGATGATCAGTTGAGAGTCAGATTCAACAATAACTGATCGAAAACCAAGTTCCCAAGCAATCCTAAGACCATGAACAATACCCCAAATTTCAGCTTTGGGGACGGTACACAATCCTAGATTGACACCAAACCCCCTCAACCACTCACCCGCCGTGTTTCTTAACACGCCCGCCGCGGACGCAAACTCACCATTCTTCAAAGCCCCATCCGTATTTACTTTGATAAAACCCTCCGGAGGAGGTTCCCAAACTACGTTGATGATGCTTCTCGTATTCCTTGGACTGCCATGGTTTCTTTTCTTCCATACGCTCTATCTTGTACAGCATCGCTTCTACTTGTGGTCACGGTTTGATCTTTGAAAATCTTTTCATTTCTCCATTTCCAAGTCCACCACAAAGCCACAGCAAAAAATTCACTCCACAAGCCATAATTTTGAAAGAGAGATTTAGATAGAATATTACCTCGTATCCAAGACGCGAAGTGAGCTTGAAAGAAACCATCAGAATAGAACTCAGCATGTAGTTCCCGCCACATTCGACGAGTCCTAGGGCAATCCCTGAAAAGATGGAGGAGAGATTCCACCTCCTGATTACAGCTTGCACAGTTATCCTCATCACTCAAATGTCTCCGTTTGCGTTCTTCGTTGGTGATTATCCCTCCTTTGAGCAGTTTCCAAAGAAATAAATTTACTCTTTCTTGGACCCTCAGCTTCCAAATACTACTGTATACCGTCCCTTCCGCTGTCTGTAGCTCGTTGATGCCAGCTATGAACCGGTACGCTGATGTGGTTGTATAATTCCCATCTGCAGTGAACTTCCAGCCAACTTCATCTCTAACAGAACCTAGCAGTGTGTGATTGTGTTCCTCAACCGGGTCAGCAATAGTAGGCGCCATAGATGCTAATTTCATCAGCAGACCAGTGGGCAGTTTGTCACTCAGCTCAGGCCAGTTCCACCCACTGTTTTCCAGCCAGTAATGTCGAACAGATAGATCTAAAGTGAGAGGATCCAGGGGGCATCGGGCAAGCTCTGTGAGAGGGGTTTCACCGATCCATAAGTCTGTCCAGAATTTAATTGAGGTACCGTCTCCTAGTGACCACTTGACACCCTTCAGCACAACTTCATTCAGCCCCTCTAAAAGACCATTCCAGATATGGGAAGTTGCACAATTTGCTGTAGAGTTGTGTCTGAGATATTTACCTTTCAATACTGCTGTCCAGAGGCTCTCGAAATCCTTGAGAAATCGCCAGCCCAGTTTACCCAACAATGCTTTGTTTATAGACTGCATGTTTCGGATGCCTAGTCCTCCTTTATCCTTACTTAAACATAGCTCACTCCATCTAACCGAGTGCAATCTCCGTTGTCCTTCCGAGTCTCCCCAAATGAAGTTTCTGCAAACTTTATCTATGTCAGTGCAAATACTCAAAGGATGCTTCATAGTTGCCATGGAATAGATGGGAATCGACGTGAGGACAACCTTAGTTAAGGTAACCCGTCCCGCAAAACTAAGGGTACACCGCCTCCATCCATTGAGCTTTTGATTAATTTTATCTAATAAAGATCGGAACGTATCCTTATTGACCCTTCCTTGGAGAATAGGAATTCCGAGGTAGTTCCCAAGGTTCCTTGTAACATCTACTCCACTGATGGTTTCGAGACTATTACAAAGATCTCTCGACACATTAGGTGACACATAAATTTTTGATTTCTGTAGATTCACCTTTTGTCCCGAGGCTTTGCAGAACATCTCTAAACACCCCATAATAACTCTGATCTGAGATATAGAAGCTTCCGCAAAGAGGGTAATATCGTCCGCGAAGAAAATATGAGATAACGGGGGTCCTCCACGAGATAGATAGATCGGCTTCCACTCTCCTTTATCAACAGACTCTAATATAAGGTGACTTAGCCGTTCCACACAGAGGACAAAAAGGTATGGCGATAGCGGATCGCCTTGTCTTATCCCTCTCCCGGGATTAAACTGCTCTGTCACCTCTCCATTCCATATTACCTGCATTCTGGTGGTAGTAACACTCTCTTGAATCATCTTACCCCATTCGGAAGGAAATCCAGCTTCTATAATCGTATCTTTGATGAAGTCCCATCAAATTCTGTCATATGCCTTCTCTAAATCCAGTTTCAGTAGCATCCACTGTTTACCAACCTTTTTCTTTCTCATAGAATGCACTACTTCTTGCATAAGAACAATATTATCCTGGATCAGGCGACCCGGAATAAAACTTCCCTGCATAGGCCCCACCAGTTTACCAATGATGCTTTGTAAACGTTGAACAAGAACCTTTGAAATAATCTTGTAGCTTACGTTACAAAGTGCAATAGGTCTGAACTGGCTTATATATTCTGGATTACCCACCTTGGCAATGAGAGCAATAAGAGTATCATTACTCCCCGGATACAACTTCTGATCAGTGAAGAATCTCGAAACCTCCTCTTTCATAGACCTCCCAACGATATTCCAATACTTCTGGTAGAAAATAGGTTGGAATCCATCAATGCCCGGGGCTTTGTACGCCCCCATACTCTTAGTAGCATTCCAGACTTCCTCCATCTCTATAGGTTTTTGGATATGAGCCCAGCTGATAGCGTCAACAATGGGAAAATCATTAGTATCCAGGTGACAACTTTGTTCCAGAAGAGAATCATCAGCCTTATAGAGATTACTAAAATATTCCACCACATGTTTCTCTAGGCGCAACTGATCATCATCCCATACCCCTTCATTTACCATAAGTCCAGAAACTCTATTCCGGGCTCTTCTGACAATGGTGGATAAATGAAAGAATCTGGTGTTACGGTCTCCATGCTCCAACCACTGCTCCCTTGATTTCTGGAACCATATTATCTCTTCTTGTTCAAGAATTGTCTCAATATCCCGTTTCAAACATCTTTCCTCCTCCAGTAAAGAAAGAGTACTATCACGAGCGATGTTGGCTTGGACCTAAGCAAGCTTATCCAACGTATCCTATTTCCTGCGAAACACATTACCAAAAACATACTTGTTCCAAATAACAAGGGAGTTTTTAAGAGTAGGAAGAGCCTTTCTAATCCCTGGGTTGTTAGACCAACACATCTCCACCATAGGTTGAAAATCTTGGTGCATCATCCAGGCTGCTTCGAGCCTAAAAGGGCGTCTCTCTTTCCTGCAAGAAATACTAGGATCTAGAGAAATGAATATAGGAGAGTGATCCGAAGAAAACCTCGCTAGGTGTCTGACATGAGCATTAGGCCAGTGCATTCGCCCCTCATGATTTGTAAAAGCTCTGTCCAGTCTCTTGAGAATATTTCTCTTCGTTGTTTTACCATCATCCCACGTAAAATCCGCACCCGTATAACCCATGTCTATGAGGTCGTGACTAAGGACAAGATCATTAAAGATGTGAGTATCTTCATGGAGCTTCCCAGAACCACCTTGCCTCTCATGGATGAACCGAATGCAATTGAAGTCTCCACCGAAAATGAGAGGATTCGTGATGCTAGCAATTTCTTTGTCTACATCCCTCCAGAAGGATCTTCTTCTCATGTGATCAGGTGAAGCGTACACTACAATCAAGTCAAACATACCACTGCATGTGGTAATCTTAGCATGAATAAAACACTTTCCACTGTAAATGACATCCAACTTGAACTTTTCTTTAGTCCACAGTAACCACAATCCCCCTTCGAACCCATTTGCCTCAACCCTGAAACAACCTGAGTAGCCTAAACTGTCACAGATAGACTGAGCTTTAGAGCCGGAAGTCCTTGGTTCAAAAATGGCTAGTATATCCACATTATGTTGCTTGCACAAATATTTAATGGCCCGACGAAACCCGCTCTTGCAGGCACCGAAAACATTCCAAAGTAAAATATTCATAATAACTGATTTAATGGAGAAGGCTAACAGGAAGAGATATTTAAGACGAACCATTTGCATGAATGTACACATGGCCTTCCGCAAGCACACTGCTTCCCATCTCCACATCTTGAGTGTCGGGTTCGGTTTCTCCTTGGCCCAGCTCGAAGTCTTCCGTCGCAGCAACCCCTGGAGTCACCTGTTGAGAAGGCTTCAGGGATTGGGTCATAGGCGATTCAGAGGTGACTACTTGTACTCGCATAGAACAAGAGCCTCCCATCTGCGTACTACTCTAATGATCAGTACCTAAAGTGACAACATCTCTAGTGGGAGGGGCCAGGGTTGACATTGATATCGTGGGCTCCGTAACCTCCTCTTGGCGTTGTCTTTTTAGGGGTCCTGCAATGATGTTGTTTTCTTCTGCCTTTTTTGCTCTCCATGCAGTCCTACGTGCTTCATTTTTTGCTCTGTTATTAGGTCTTTTTTTCTTCTTTTTAGACTCGTTGGTAGCAACCTTAACTGCTGCTTCTGCTGCAAAAGTCAGTGCCTCTGTTGAATTGCCTTTGTTGTTTTCTGAGCTGATGTGTACGTTTCTAGTGCTCGAATCTTTATTCAATTCGCCACTAGCCTGCTTACTCAGATCACTCTCCCCAGGCCCGCTGGATGTGGATGCTCCATCACTATTTTTTCTATGGGCCGGTGCAGTAGGCCCAACTTTGTTGGCTCCAGCATTAGGAGGATCTCTCTTTTCTGCCTGCATGGTATTCTTACCTTTCGAGTAGCTAGGTTTGCCTTGTGCAAAATTATTATGGTTCTGATTGGCAAGGATATCGTTCCAGATTTGGATTCCATGATCTTATTTCCTTTGGCGATATTCTTCCTTCTTGCCACCATCATCCATGGACCATACCCGGAGCTTTCTGGATCTGTTGCCGGCGTTTGCTCTCCTTCGACGTTGACACTGCTGTTGACGATAGGTGTTACCTGGTTCTTATCCACTGTAGATGAACGACTTACTACTGGATGAGTATTATCTTCCGTGGATCCGCAGTGTGAAGCATAATGTCCATATTTCCCACATTTGAAACAAATGACGTCCAAACCTTCATATTCAATGGGACAACTTGTTCCATTAATGATGATGGCTTTTTTCAGAGGTCTATTAAGATCAATTTCCACACATATACGTATAAATCTTCCTCTATTGAACTGCAGTGTTTTCGGATCAATGGTGATCGGATCACCAATTCCCTTCGCTATACTCCATAGCACCGCTTCATGATACCACTGAACCGGCACTCCCACAATCCTAACCCATATAGGAGCTGAGGTAATCGGACTACTTGTGATGAACTCCGGTGTCCATTTTTTCATGATCAAACATCTTCCGAACACAGCCCAAGGCCCTCCAGTTAAGATCATCAATAATTCATTTTCATTTTTGAATTTGGCCAGGAAATAATTGTTATCTAGATCGATGAGTTGTACATTTTCGCCGCACTTCCAAAGCTCCTTTATCTTCCTCTCCATTACCGGAAAAGCCACCGGAAAACCAAGCACCTTGAACACTATAGAATTTTTCCACCTGCTTTCCAAATCATTTGCAACTTCTTTATCGATTTCAATGACAGGATCACCTTCCTCACCGAAAGGAAAAGAAACATTGATCTTCCCATTAAGAGAATCACGATTTATCTTGTCCCCTGTGATGACACTACTTTGCACACCTCCAGTTATTTCGCTCCAGGTTCTCTGGGGATGAGTTACAGACGCATATCCGTTAGTCCCCGGATTGAGATCCTGCAACAAATTGATCGAAACTTTGGGCACATCGGTAACAGCATCTACATTTTGCCCAGTGTTCTCTGATGATTGGATATTCCCTGTTCCATTAGTTCTTGGAGATCTCCTAGGTTCTTCTGACACAATATGGGTAGTATGCCCCTCAGATTCAATTGACGGATCAGATTGTGTATCTTTGGACGAAGTGCCCGATGTTCTCACTTCCACACCACTGCTCTCCGATTCCAACATATTCGTATCTCTACCATTCATACCACTACCATCCTCCATGATGGCATCAACCGCCGGGGAGATTACCCCCTCCGCGCCGACTACCGGAGGTCGACCCTCCTCTATAACCGCCGGTAATCACTCAAAGAAACTAATACCCTAGTCTTTTGGCTACTAGAGAGAAGAGAGCGTCAAAAAATGTCCGACGATCTTAATTATCATCGTCCTAAAAGATGGGGATTGGATTGGATGGAAAAGTGAATGTAGTGCTTTTTATACAAGAAAGAAAAGAGTAAAAAGACCATACAAATGACAGATGATTTAGGCAAGTCAATATAGATGCAAATACAAGAATGAATGAAGATAAAAGAGAAATTGAAGTATTGTGTGAGATACTAGGCACGTAAATACCGAAAAAGGACGATATTATTATCCTTGAGGTAAGTAAATATGAAATGTCAAGGCAACTCAAATCATGATATCCCTACATTAAATGAGAGAGGTACCACACAGTGAAGCAAAATAGAGCATTACAAAGGACGTGATTCACGTGAAACAGCACACCATGGGAGTTTCTGCTCCATTTATAATGTTTGTGGGCACAGTGTGCCCATGCACAAACAATACGTATAGGCTATGTAAGAGAGAGAAAGACCCGGAAAATGCAATTAAATAGCATGGCCTCTAGCAAGTAGCAAGACTAACCCTCAAGTCTGAACCCAACTACAGTCATATCTAGTATGGAAAGGAAACAGGCATAAGACCGCCTAATTCTGAATATCAAATTCATTCAAATAAGCTACTCATTATGATGTTTAGGCTGTTTAGCATTTCATACATCATTAGCAAGTACCAACCATATTGGTCATTCAACAAGGTGACAAGATAGCTATAGCATCATTGCAATGACAAAATTACAACATCAAACAAGGCAAGTCAGGGCTCTGTAGGGAACAACGTTACGGAACTCACCAAGAAAAATATCCTTGACCATTTCAATACTTACAATGAATCCAAACACCTTGATGGTTAAGGGTAAGACATAATGAATTTAGCATACTTAACAACAAACATCTCAAAACAGGAATCAGTACTATTTTTACATCTACGTTTCCTAGGGCTCCACAAGGACCACAAGTATTCTGTAACATATATGCATCAAATAGTGCCTCTGTTTCATCAGCCTATGTAGTTAGTTGACATTGCTATTAGTTAAACAAGGAACAGTAAAACCTAGAGCTTCAGGCCACTAGTTCCTTTCATAGTCAGTTTAGTAGTGTCCACAACAATGGTGAAGTATACAAGTAGACGGAACAAGGAGTACATAGATAACAGTAACTATTGCCTTCAAGTTGTCCATTCTTGATGGCCAAATAAAGAGAGAACATTAAATTCTACTCAATCAAATTTCAATAGCAAGAATCAAATGCAACAACTATAGAAAAAGATATATGAGCCAATATCACCAGTGACATCAAAGGATTACAACCTCAAAAATCTGGATTCTTAGGCACAACTTGCCCAAAAGGACAAGATGCAGGACCACCGAGGCCCACAACTGATAACTTAGTGCTCTAATTCACATTACGAACCACTCAACATAATTGCGTATGTAAATTCCCTATCAACCCCATTGCAGCACTTTCAAAGATCTGTGGTCGTTACAAAGATATTGTGACCACCGTGTATGACTACATGTTCCCATTGCTAATTTATTCGAAATTCTTCCAGTTAGATGCTTACCAACTGCAATTTTTACTATAACTATGCTCAGAAAGATAAATTAACGGTATTAACCCCTTCCTCTTCTGAAAAATGTACAGTAAACATTATTAGGTCAGACCAATCTTGAACCGGTATGAAGAAGAAAGTTCTCATCAACTGTTACAGGGAGCTCACGGTGTAAATGTATAGGCAATGTGTCGTATTATGAACCATTTATTTCTGAGGAGTTAATTGATCATTAGGCCCCAACCAGGGTAGTTGAAATTAATAATTTTGAATATATCCCTGTATGTTATAGGACCGATCGTTTAAATGTTCCTTGTACAAGAGAAACAGGTAACAAACTAATTACTAACAGCTGCGATATAATCAGTTGAGTACTTGGCATGATGTCAAGTATAAAAAGGTTTTGACATTAAATTTTAAGGAAAATTTAACTATTCTTATGAACCAGTTCACTAGATTCATTATCTTGACTCTCATAGCAATCTAAGTTCATTAATTTCCTTCAGATAGCAGCAAATATTCTCACTTTTCAAAGGATATCACATTTTTTTATTATTTCTACCATTCTCCAAGTTGAACACAGGCAGCACACATCAAAAAAGTGAACACTGCCATGTCTAAAATAAAAAGGAATGGTCACAGTACCCACTTTCAAGTGGGTGGACAACCCTTCGCATGCAAATTTAGACCAGGAAAAACATGTACAACATGTATCACTTTCCATACCTGAAGGGCAGCATTCTGATAGCAGTTTGAAAACACTTTCAAGGAAAAACTTTGTCAGTCATGGCCTGTATGAGGATTGTACATTTCAACAGGTCAAGGTCAAGGTCAAGGAAAGATGATTCAAGACAAAGAAAAGACACTTCATAGTATTGGCAAGCTAGATAAATGGAATTCCAGCACTACTTACCATCTAACTAAGTAAAGCTCAATGAACATCTTCAGCATGTTGTTTTCTAAATTTCCTGAGAGCAATTGAATAAACCTCCTTCCTTTTCAATGACATTCCTTCAGCTACCAATTTGACAGCCATTGAAATACTATGACCACTTGAAATCAAATTATTCAATTCATCCTCAATCTCAGACTCTGTTGGACTTTCATGTGCAACGTTGAGTTTTCCCTCCAACAAAAATGTAATTTCTCCCTTCGGCTGGCGGTCTGAATATACTACCATAGCTTCTCCCAAGGTACCACGCCAAAACTAACATATAAATCAGCAATATACACCATGTAAGTGTCACAGATTTGTAGCAATAAAATTCAAGAGAGACCAGAAGATCACATCAAAGAGATACAGTCGTTTTCGTGGTAATATCAGCAACCCCTAGCACCCAGATAAGAAAATTTAGGAAGAAATAACTTTCTATTAAATGGGGTTATGCCCACCTCCAGTTCATACATCAGAGTTCAACTTCTACATTGATCTTGGGTGCAAACACTTTCTTGTTAAGTGCATATGTTAGGATGAGTTTATTGGATACACATTCAAAAAATATGGATGAGTAATAGAATGTTTATTAACAACAGGCCTAAAATCAACATACCTCTTCATGAATTTTAGTCATTTCTCTAGCTATAACACAACGCCTGCAAAGCATAAAAAATACAACCAACTTATCATGCAACAGAAACAATTTGGTTAAGTAAAATCAGTGTGTTCGCATAACATGACTTAAGTTTTTTTCTGGACACAGGAGCAGCACCATAATACATCTCTGCTCTCTGACATAATTACCTGGAGTCACCAAAGATCAATGAAGTGTCTCCAAGAAATTGCTTAAGTTTGTGTGGAGGTACAAAAAATATTTGTGTTGCTGTCTGATTTGCTAATAACAGTAGCCTTTCTTTTCTTGAACCAGCATGCTTAGGAAGAAAACCAACTGCAAAGGAAAAAGGAAACTTCACCCAAGGAGAATAAATGAATTCACCCCGACTCCAAGCTAAACCTCATAAGGAAATGCAGGTACCAAATGTAAACTCGTCAGTAGATAAGCCAGATGCTGAAAGAGCGGCTATCACAGCAGAAGGTCCAGGAATAGGAACCACCAGAATATTTGCTTCAATACACAACCTTGCCTGCATTAACTTTATGAATCATATTTTGTAGAAAGAATTGCAATTTCAGAAGACAGGTCTCGTAGCACACAAAGGAAATCAGAAAAATATTGAAGTCAGTGCCAGAATGTCTAAGATACTAGATTACAAAAATCATATGAAGTATGTAAAAAAATGTGAGTAGTTAAGGAGGAAGATCAGTCCACCTTATAGTATCAAAGAAATATATATGTGTATGTAGAGGAAGAGGGAGAAAAGAGAGGGGAATCAAGACCTCTATAATCAAGTCACAGTGACTTCTCAAATTCTTCAACATAGAAATATCTTGATAAGGATGTAAATAACCTTTAAAATCCTGAGACCAGTTAACCTTAATAACAAGTACAATGACTAGTTAAAATTAGTTTCCAACTTCTAACCATATTTCAAAACAACATAATCACACACAATAACCTTTAGGTAACTGTTATCCCACTGGCTTCGCCTCAAGCATTAAGTCATTCTACCCACATGATCCCCAAAATATTTGTATTGCACTACATGAATCCTGTTAAAAGCACTTCCAGATAGATGAAAAATTGCTAACATAGGTTGATGTGAAGTTGTCAGAATCAAAGACAATCTTTATTTTTGACACAGCATATAGTATAGTAGAATGAAATTATAGATTCTTTTTCTATTCTATGATTTATAAGAAAATGGAATAATGGATTCATGCATATAAAAGGAAAGCAGCATATAACCTATTCATTTCCAAATTATCCAGAATTTTTTTAAGCTCCATGACAGATGTGAGTCAAAAACAGTAACAGCCTAGTCATACTAAATCGAACAAGGATTTATTTAAATCAATCAGACAAGAAATCCACAAGGCATATTATCTCCAAAACACGCTTCATAAAATTTCAGCACTCATAGACAGTCAAGACACGAAATAGGAGTGCCATTACTCATATTAGACTACCATATTGAAGGGTAGAAAGTAACCAAGTAAAAATAATTTCTCCAAAAAAAAGTGGAACTAACGTTTACCAAAGAAAAATTTAGTAAGTTAACTCACCAAATCTGTGCCAGGGTCACTAATTCCAGGCATTCCAGCATCACTGATAAGAGCCACAATTTGACCCTGATGCAATCGTTCCAAAACTGTTCTTTCTCGCTGAGACTCATTAAATTTGTGATAACTCATCTGAGAATCTAAAAATCATATTAGAAATTATTTTGTCAAACAAGACAATCATCCATTAAAGCTTCAATGAACTTACAAGGGGTGTTTTAATGTCAAAGTACTGCAGCAATTTCCCAGAATGCCTTGTATCTTCAGAAAGTATCACATCAGCAGATTTTAGTACACGCAGAGCCCTACAAACATGACAAAGCTATGCCATTAGGTCCCCAAAAGGAAACAGCTAGAGAAGAAACTTGACCACAACAAATTGACATATAAAAGAAGATTACCAAATTCAAAATAGCAAACCAGTCGAAGAGATATCTTAAAGGACTAAGGAGAAATACCGGAAAGTGATATCCTCAAGATTCCCGATGGGAGTGCCCACCAGATACAAGCCAGACTTCAAAGCTCCCTGTTCGACGGAAGCAATAGATGGGCAAAGTGCAGTTATTGTTATACGATGGCTGTAGGAGGGATTTGCATCTTGATTTAAAAAATTATGTGAAGCTAAGTGCGGATAATATTGATTAGTCTCCTTCCCTGATTACGACAAGCCTAAAACTAGGTTATATATACACCATATCACAAAAGACAGACGTTACGGAAGTCCCCGGTCCTGACACAAATCCACACCGTAAACAGTTTTCACTATCATCAAATACAAATGCTAACAGCAATTGAATCGGCTTTCTATACGAATCAAAATCACAAATGCCAGCGCATACGCTTAAAAGATGCAAAATATACACTTGAAAAGTTGTCCGTGATTCGATAGAGTAAAAGAGAGAGAGAGTATGAACGATACCTGTTTAGTAGGCTCTTCAGGAGTTAATGGCTTGGATGATTCAGAGAGGACTTGCAAATTGGAGCAGAAGGAAGCGACAGCGTATTTGCGGTGACCAAAAGAAGCAAATGCGAACGGCTTCAGAGATGCGATGATCGTCGCTGCCGGAAAAGATAAGCAACGGAGACCCTCCGTCGCTGGGGAAGCCGGCAAGAATGGAAGCCGCCGAGCTGCTGCCGCCATCACTGGTTCAGCTGGCCCTAACGTTTAGCGATTCGCACCGCCAAATATGAAAAGGGGACGCTTCGGCGACCTTAAACAGTCGATGTTCTTTCAGATACTTTCACTTTGACCTTTTTACCGGCCAGTAAACTGTATTTGCATATTTACTCTCACGAGTGATGAGTAAAATTTCATTTTTTACCAAAAATATATAATTGATTTTTAGTTACTTCATAAAATCCAAAAAATAGTTAATCAAATTTCGTTAACCGAAACGTCGCAACGATAAATAATGAATTTTATTAACTATTAAAGTTATAAAAAAATATATATAATTTGTGATTAGCCTACTCGTTCAAACGCTCATTTCTCCCTCCTCTCCCTATCAATCAATTGTGAACGATTACGTTACAGCCGTCGCCTTTTTCCTGTCTCCGGTGAGCGTTTTTCCGCCTGGTTTCTTGTACTTCTGGTGGAGGTTGATACCCCTCCCCCGTTGCCTCCGGGTAATGGTGGGCATGCTAATCATGTATTGTATGTCCTCCCTTTGGCTTCTTATGTTGGGTTGGCTGATTCAATGGATTTGTTGGAGGAAGTTCAAGCGTCATTGACCCTGTTGTTCTTCCGATTGTGGATCACTTGGTCCCAACAATTGTATCGTCTAATGACGATATGAGTGATCCTACGGGGACTGAGTTGCCTCTTGTTGTTGATGACAAATCCACTAAGGCTACCCTCGTACTACAACTCCGCTACAGTTTGTTATTGGTGTATCTTCGGTTAGTGGTCCATATGAGGATCTTCTCATTGGTGCCTCTATTAGTGTGTTTGTTCCTTCGAAATCAATTTGGCTAGGGATTACTAAATGAAGGGCTTCAACAGGTTTTTCAGGTCAGGCTTCCAATCATTTGCCTCTAGAGGGGAAGGTGTCCATTGATTATCCGACGGACCGACTGGTCCCAATGGGGATCCTGTTTTCACCATTGCTTCAGATCTTACGGAATGTTTAGGGTAAGTGGAAGAATTTGTTGGTGTTTAAGGTCCTTAGGTATCCTATTGCTTATCCCGTTATGCATCGGAAGATCAAAGAGCTTTGGAAGTGTGGGGACATTGTTAAGCTTATTGATGTTGAAATAATTATTTTATTTCTTGTTTCTCTAATAAGTCGGAACCCAGGCTCGGCTCGTGACCGGTTCTACCGGTTCTTGTGAACAGGGCCCCAGAATTTCGAGGGCCTCCATATAGTTAAAAAAAACAGTTTGTGTATAACATGTTTTCCTTGCCCAACTAGTATGAATACAATTATTTTCCTGTTCAGCTCAGGTTCAAATATTGCGAGCAAAATTTTTCTCACCTGCTTTCTTTTATTTTTGTGGGCCCCTTCTCATTATTGTTTTACTTTTACTTACAATACAATATGTTACACCTTATTACTAAAGCACAAATTAATATTAATAATTTTTGCTTTTTGACCTTTTCTTTGAAATTTTATTTTTTGTTTACCCTATAATGCCTATTAAAAACTCTAAAATTTTTATTTCAGTCATATTAAAATTAATTTTCAGCATATAAAATACAGTTAATAAAATGTTACTAATGAATTTAAATAATATAATATAGTTTTAATATTTTTTTTAAAATACGTTAATTAGTTTTTGGCGCGAGGCCTCCGAAATCATTGAGACGGCCCTATCGAAACTCGTCCATGTGCTTACCAATGGACCTTGGGTTGTCTTTGGCCGGTGCTTAGCCTTGCGACGTTGGTCACCTAGTTTTACTATTTCGGCTCGTATTGTTTCGGCTCCTACTTGGGCTCGCATCATGGGGCTTCCCATGCAATGGTTCCATGAAGGTTTGTTGCTACAACTTGTTAAGGGTTTGGGTTCTCCGGTTGCAATTGATCCCTAAACTATGAATATTAATCGGGGTCGTTTTGCCCGAATTTGTATTGAGATAGATATCACTAAGCCTTTGAAAAAGGTCATTTTTATTAAAGGAATTCGTTGTCCTATCGAGTATAAAGGCTTAGATATTGTGGGTTTTTCATGTGGTCGTTATGCCCGTCTTGCGGCGTCTTTGTCTTTTTGCTCGGTGGATGCTACGGTTAAGAAGGCTTATATATCAGTTCCGTCAACAGGTTGTGGCAAGGTTAATCATAGGGAAACGTCTACGGAAGTGATTCAAGAAGTGTCGGCATCTCCAATCAAAGGGAAAGGCTAAGGTTGGGGTTCCGGGACGTCCTCCTGGCCCAACTAATGGTCCTGGTCGTGGTGGATCTTCTCTCGCTACTGTCTTGCTACATTTTTCTAGCTAGGGTTTCCTCGGGTCAAGGGAAAGGAGTATATAGTGTGAAGTCATCTAGTCTCGCCATGCAAGCCTTCCTAAGGTGGGTTTGGAGTCATTGGATCCTTCTCTTGTGGCTTGTAGGTCTTCGGATACGCCGTAGTCATGTTTGTTGCCCTTTGTTGAGACGCAGCAGTGCGGTCTCCTTAGTTTTTGGCGAATGGTGAAGGTAAGGGTACGATGTTTGTTGCGGTGTTGGGGTGTTCAGGGGTTCGCCATCTATTATGGCGGTTGGTGGTGTTTTCCAACACAAAAACCACTCGCTCCTAGTTTTGACGATGGAGGTTCTACCTCGACGCATCCGAAGCGATTGAATAAAGTGAAGAATGACACACGAAGGTTGAGCTGGAAGTTGAAGAAAGTTGTTGTTGCGTTGCCGAAAAAATTTCCTACGAAACGACAATGCCCATGTGAAGGTGAATGTAGGCCTATCGATGATGTGGTGGTTTCGACCTTCATATCTCATGTTTTGGATTGTTCGTGATGAGCTTGGTATAGTTGTTGTTCCTCCAATGTTATCTTCTTCTTCTACGGGTGTTGTTCAGGGAGAATCTGATGTGGTGCGGTGGAGGTTTTTGATCTTGTGGTTTCTGAGCGGGGTAGTGAGAGCACTAGAGTAGACTAGGTTCTTTTTTATTCTTTTTTATTCTTTTTTTTTTCTCAAGTCTCTTTTAATAAAGAGAAGATTGGTGAAATAAGGCACCTTTTGTAACTTGTAGACTAAATAGGCACCCTATTTTCATAATTAAAAAATAAAGATAAAAGTAACATATATATCCAAAAATTAAAAGGAAACTATATATAAAAGATTCTGCAGATTAATGGTAATCGTTTGAAAAAAAAAAGAAACTAACTTTGGATGAGTTGTCACTCCCTCCCACCCTTATACTAGATGGGCTAATTAAATTTTATGTATTCATTTGATAATACATAGTATTAATACACAATTTTAATTACACAACGTTAATACATAATTTCAATTACACAATTTCAACTACACAATTTCAACTACACAATGTTAATACATAAAAGACTTGTGTAACCAAACTTTGTGTAGATGACGGATTTGTGTAACCAAACATTGTCAAAATGACAGACATTGGTACTACATAAACGTAATCGTTATGTAGAAAGTTGCAAAAATTATGTATTCATCACGGATCCTCAATTGAAACTTGACACATTAATATGTTCATATGTACACAAATATCACGTCCCAACTATATTGGATGAGTCACCTACATATTTTCCCAAAAAAAAAGGGCTAACAAACATATCATACGGATGACTAACTACGTAGACTCAACATATGTACATAACCACAAAATTAATAACAACATATTTCTTTAATTATGATAAATAAATAATTAGGGAACAAATTTGTTTAAATTTTTAATTAGGAAAATAATTAGGGAGAGATTTTAGGATCAATTATTATCTCATTCCTTATTTGATGTAACAACATATTTCTTTAAATCTTTAATTAGGAAAATAATTAAATGAGATAGGAGAGAGAATGTTGACTTACATGGTAATTTCTTTTATAATTTTCGATTAATTTTTTTTTATCATAATTTAGGGTGCCTACTTTGTTAATAGAAAACAAAAGGTACCTACTTTATGCACATTGTTACGTAAAGTACCTACTTAACCAACTCATTCTTTAATGAATTGTGTTACGTGGAATGTGTGTGAGGCTTGTAAGAACATGTTATGTCGGGCTATTCACTTTACTAGAAATCACTATAAGGTTAATGTTTTGGCAGTTTTTGAGCCACGTGTTTCTGGTGATAGAGCTCAACATATTTGTGATCAGCTAGTTTTTTCGGGTTGTTACCGTGTTGAGGCTTCTAGGTTTGAAGGGGGTGTCTCCGTGTCTGGCTACTTTGGAAGTCTAATGATGTTCAACTAACCATTGTGAGTAGTGGTAGACCTTATATTCATACTAAAGTGCTTGGCTCTTTTGCTTTTTGTATTATTGTGGTTCATGCTCCTCCATATTACAAGCATCGTAAGTCGTTTTGGGTTCATCTGGATGAAAAAGTGAGTAGGGTTTCTAATTCTTTGCTCATTGGAGGGGATTTTTAACTGCATCGTATCTACTAATGAATGTTGTGGAGGGTCGGGGGAGCTTCATTTGATTCTCGGGTTTTTCAGCGTTTTGTTCAATCGCGGGGTTTGGTTGATATTGTTTTTTTGGGACTGATTATACTTGCGATGATGGTAAGGCTTTGGGACGTTGCATTTATAAGCGCTTGGACAAGGATTTCATGTCTCTTAGTGGGGGTTTACTTTGGCCTAATGATATTGTCCGGCATCTTGCTCGGTTCTCTTCGGATCATTCTCCGCTTTTGTTTTATCGGATCTAGTGGTGCATGTTCGTCGGGAGCGTTGGACGTTCCGCTTTGAAGTTGTTTGGATGGAGCATCAAGACTTTATCCCTAAGGTTGAGTTGTGTTGGTCGACTAACCCCGAGGTAAGTATTGGTATCCCTAAACTTATAAATTCTTTAATTGAGTGGAATTGTGTGGTCTTTCGTAGTGTGCATTGCAGAAAGCAAGTTCTTTCAAGTAAGTTTTTGGCGGTTCAGAATGATTCTCGGTTACCTACGTTTTCACGTTTGGTGGCGAAGGAGGCTCGCCTAAAGCGATAGATGGAAAAGGTTCTCGATCAGGAGGAGATCATTTGGTTTCAGAATTTCAGAGCCATATGGTTGACGTGTGGGGATATAAATACAACTTATTTTCACGCTTCCACGATTATTAGGCGTAATCGGAACCGGGTGACTCGTTTGTTAATTTAGGATGATAGTTGGTCTAAAAATCCTCTTTTACTCGAAACGCATGTGGTGGAGTTTTTTGCTTCATTGTATAGTCTTGTAGATGTTGAGCTCTATCCTCTGTCCATTGGGATTGATTCGATTTTTCCGGATCGTGATGTTGGTGTTTGGGATGGTCTCCAATAGGAGGTGACTATGGATAAGTTTATTAAATGGTAAGGGGCATGGGTGCTAAAAAGGCTCCGGGTCCTTATGGGCTTAAGCTTGTTTTCTTCCAGAAGCGTTGGGGTGTTGTGGGATATTTGATTCTGAGAATGATTTCTCATTTCTTGGATAATCAGATTCTGCCCCCTGGTACCAATGATACCCTTATCTCCTTAATTGCCAAGGTGAAACCGGAGCATATTAGTCAGCTTCGTCTCCTTGCTCTTTGTAATGTCTGGTATAAAATTATTTCCAAGGCCCTTGTCCAACATATGCAGCATGTGATTGGATCTCTAGTTAGCTCAACCCAAGGTAGTTTTATCATTGGTAGTTATAAAATTAGAATATAATATGGATGAAACCCTTTTTCATAATTTTACGTTTATATCGACATCAATAAGCTCGTAGTTTCCAAAAGCTCAACAAGCTTATAAAAAAAATCGGTTAGTTCAACTATTTATTTCAACTATTAAATCAGTTTCAACTTCAACTTCATCTACAATAAGCTCGTGGTTTCTAAACGGACCCTAAATACGCCCTAAAAGATTATAGTGTAGTTTGAAGTTTTGAATCTCCCCGATAAATGACTGTACTTCATGTGCACGTATTTCAATTCTTCGAACTTCATGGGACGTGTGGGATTGTACACGCATTTCAACTATTTGACTTCTTGACAAGATTGGGATTGTAAGTAGATCAACATTACTTCATATGATTGATGTTGTCTCATGTATGCTTTGTTGATCTATAGTGAGGTTTCAAAAATTATATGAGGATTATAATAAGATTAAAAAAAAGAAAATTACCTAAACCGTACCTCATCTTTTTATCTTTTAGGCTGAACCCTTCTTATAACTATTAGAACGGTACCCCATATATTGAGTCTGACCAAAGATTTATACTTAAATTACTGTATACACGTTAAGTTAACAGATCGGTGTCAAATATCAGGGGCGAAATTGTCTACCTAGCTTAGACAAAATTGTCCACATACCTTAGATATTTAACACCGAGTTGTTAACTTGACGTGTAAACAATAATTTAAGTACTAATCTTTGGTCGGACTCAATAGGCGATAGTTTAAAAGACGGGGTACTAAAGTTTAGTCAGTCTAAAAGATGAGGTTTTAAACAATTTTCTCTTAAAAAATATGAGAAAAACAATTCCCACTTTATTCTTTCCACTAGAATTTTAACAAGACGGGTACTAAAGTTTTTTTTAATTGACGCTAAGGGACAGTCTCAATAAGTGTAAGTTAAGTGTTAGTAAAAAAATGACAAAATAGTCTGGCTATATGAACCCTTTTTAGAGGTTACGTTGTAATAATGAGAAGTCCCTAATAATGACATATTTCTACGCATACAGCCAAATTTGAAATGATATCAGAATCTGATAAATCAGCCCATGCTAGCTTACTAATCAAATGTTGTAATACATTAGGAAAACATGCATATCATAACAGAGGATAAAGAGGAACCATAATGCAAAGTAAGATTAATCAGCATACTTACATGTTGCAAATTGATAGCATTTAAATTGAAGTTCAGTGAGCGAGATCTCGATCCAGCATAAGTCTCCTACAAATTTATAATGTCATGAAAGCTTCAAATTTTCCTGATGGTTGCCTTCTCTATCCACATTTCAGGAGGAAGGACATACTTAAATGGCGGATACACATAATCCTCACACATGAATGGCTTCCAATTTTACACTTTATCATCATGGAACCACCATCTTGTCTCCTTTGGAGATTTCCTACAGCTCTTCACGTATCTGTCATTATCCGCAGGTCGTTGCTGTACACAGGAATAGTAGGTCAAAAGCTAAGCATGTGGATTCATAACTGAAAGCTACTGAGATATTTGTGTGGTCCGTCATCCGGATGAATACCAACCTTAACTGGTGAACTTGATAACATGGAGAGAATGCTGATACATACTGAACTGAGTGTCATTGCCGGGGACCATGAATCATACAGTATATCTTGAAGAACACACATCACAGAGAAAAGACGGTGAGGGAAATGGAGTGGTCAGTACGCACTCTAAGAATAATGAAGTGATAGGATATTTCATCTGCACCTGGCATCTAGGGGTTTAAACTGCAAAACTATGATGGGTATAATGGAGACAGTCGGAGTTTATACTAGCAAAGTGCAAAATCCAAAATAGATAGCTAGAATAATGTCTGCTCGCCCAAACATGTGCAGTAGAAGCATCCAACTAATGACTGAAACATGGTAACTTTCCTTGGAACTCATAGCCAAACTCCATAAAAGGGCCTTTCGACAATCCTTTTCTTGTTTTTAAGGCTTGATGCCCCATACAGCTTAGTAATTATGAAACAACAGCCATTGAACCTAGCTAGTCTTCTATAAAATAACCACTTACAAATAGGTTACCCCATAGTTATTCAAAGGCCCTTTTATACTATGAGAATGCATTTTTTCTTGGCTCCAATATTTTTGACAGAACTAGGTCCTCATTAGGGTAAAAGGAAGTTTAACCACAATAAGGACAACTTCGTTCAGTAAACATATACACTGTAAAAGAAGATGTGTATAATTTGATTTGAGCCTGTTGACAAAAGATTAGCTTATCTATGCAGCAAATATTTTCTATTGGTTAAGCACTTGATTGCCAAGTAGATTATGTGGGTGTTTCATTTTGTTAGCAGCTTATTCAATCTTGTACAAAAACCTAAACTCCTCAACAATTACTTGACCAAATAAGCATCAATAATAAAGAAGGCTTCAGGTAGCATGACATTAGGACACACCACACTCATAAATTATATTCATACACATACAACATACAGAATCAACTAAACCTTCCCGTTAGCAATCGCCAAAATGAAGCACATATGGGAATCAATTCTTTGAGGCAAAAAAATATGTGAGAAATTTATAGAAAAGAGAATACCTAAGCATATATGTCCATTGCTGTAGATGTGAGGATGCACAGGTGAAGGAGGAACAAATATGACCTACTCAAAACGAACACAGCACAAAAAAATTTAGACTAATTAGATCACCAAAATTTTGTTCCTACAGTCCTTATCACTAAACAGCAACCTGGGGTGCTTCCATGGGATAATTTTCGGGGAAATCAACTTGGAGCTGGTAAATTTCATCAGCGTAAAGCGTGCCAGACGCACCGCTCATATCGATCACCCATCTAATAAAGCAACAAGAAAGTGAAAATAAAATGTCGAAACCAAGAGCTATCAAGGAAGGTAAATCTTCGTAGCAAAGGAAGAGAGAAGGAACACCTCTGGAGATTATCAGTGACTATGTGCTTGAAACCAACAGGAGGATTGACCTGCCACTCCGCAAGCTCCTTCTGGAGCCGATTCTGCGCGATCTTACTCAGAGTCTAACGACATCGTAGGATTCAGACAACAAAAAACAAGTAAAACCACACAAATTCAACAAAGAAGAAGAAAATTTCAGCGTAGAAAAGCTAATTGAGCACGAAATCAGTATAGACCTTGCGCGACTGAGCGCTGCTACTTGACATGGCTTCTGTGCGGCGCAGAAGAGGATCGAGAGATGGAGGAAAGAAGAGACGATTGCTTTCTCGGAAATGGAAGGAATAACAAAAGAAGATTGGGGATAGTTGTGGAAAAGTTGAAGAGAAGATTCTGAAATTTTCTATGGTTTTCTTCTTTTGAAATTCCAATTATTGCATAATATACCCAATATTTAAGACTTATTTCCTTATATCACTTTTACTTTTTACTTTTCATTTATTGTGCCATGAAAGTGTGATTGATAGGGGTGGGCATGGGACGGGATAGGGGTCAACCCGCGTCCCGTCCCGCAAGTTATTTGTGGGACGGGACGGGACGGGATTATGACTTTTTTCTTCGTTCCGCGCGGGCCTTGTCCCATGCGGTACGGGAGGGGACGGGACAAATCCTGCGAAATTATGTACCAATTATATTCAATATGCATACATGTTTTCTCTCATGTTTAAGTTGCAAATGATCTAAAAAAAATTGATACCTAATTATCATTTCATGACGCTTACATTATTAGTTAATACATTGAAAACAAATTCAAGTTACATCAAAGTGTCTTACCGATTTACATTAAAAAAATAACAACTAGTAATTTACAGATTTTTACATTTATTTAACAATCGATTACAATTGTGGGAAGTCACAAATACAAGGGCAATGGAACGGACTAGAGAAAGGACGACGATGGAACGGACCAGAGCAAGGCGGCGAATGAACTAAATCAAGGGAGAGTGGAAACTCTAGTATTTTAGATCCAACCAAATGAGTAGTAAAGAATGAGTGTATGACTAATTAAAAATTATCGATCTAATAACTTTAAAAATATAAAAATGTTTTTAAATTAATATGTTTAAAAACTATAATTTATGTATATTATTTATCTATATAATATTTATAAAATATAAAAATATTATTTATATATATATGCGGGATGAGACGGGATTAACCGGGATGGGAAGTCTTCGTCTCGCGTCCCGTCCCGTAAATTTTTTCGCGGGACAGGACGGAACGGGATACACATTTTTTTTTTCAAATCCCGCCGGAATCAGGACAGGATCGGGCGGGACGGGATTAAGCGGGATTTATGCCCACCCCTAAAAGTGTATATTATAAGAGATTTCGTTTTTGTAAAGTTTAATAAATAACTTGATGCAAGTTTAAGATTTGAAGAAATTTTTAATAAAATAAATTAGAATATAAGAAGGTGAGTAATTTGTACAATTTATTTTACTTCTTAACTAAGCTGTAGTAAAAAAATATGCATGTTGTACATATTTTTCGTAATATTTTCGAAGATTATAACTAATAATAGACTAGTAATAAATTAATATTAATAATACGGATAAAAGTTTCAAATAAAGTTAAACGAGGCAGTTCTGATTGATGTGAATCTGCCGCAGCAAATCACAATGGGCCCAAATTCTTTATTCTAATGTTGGGCCCGTATGGCCCATGTCCAGTTAAGTTTCTTGAATATCCCAGAACCGTCACATGGCCCAATCGGCCCAAAATACACTTGTGTTCTACATATCAAAGTACTACACTAGTACTACTTTTTGTGTGTAACGTGCGTTACCGATAAAATATGACGGCGGATAGAACATTGGATGTTAATTCAATCTCAAATTATAATTGTAAATAATGCAATTTTTCATTGCTACTATAGCTTACAATTCAGAAAATCCTTATACCGGTTCTTTTAGCATCTTCTATTTGTACAATTATATATGCTTTCTAACAACGAACTTACTCTCTGCTAATTAATACTAACTATCTTCTAACCACTCTTCATAATCATAAAGAAGCTACGTTTTTAGGTCCAACGTCGGGCTCAAAGATCCGTTGCCCCGACGCTAGTATTTGTCTCGGGTCGAATATCATTTTCCTTCGATAAAACTCGTCCCATTTGTTACCAAAATGGTTCTTCCATTCCGTTTGTGAAGTGAAATGGGGCAAATATTGCTTAGCTTCAATCTTAGCCTCTTCACAAAACTTCAATACTTGACGGTTCTGATCCGAAAGGTATTCCAAGCTTTGCGCTTCGTCTCCTCCCTCTAAGGCGGATCGAAGAAACCCGACTAGGTAAAACACCTCCTCGTCCGGTGTAACCACGGAGGTCCTCTTATCCCATCTGCAGAACAAGAACAAAAATGGTCAACTTACATTACACATGCATTACATGAAAATGCATGAAATGAAACGCAGCGTTTAGTGTGAGGTTGAATAGGAGAAAAGTAAAAGGGAAGACAAAGAAGATGATGTCGCAGTCAGTGGGTCACATGGGAGAAGATCTTCTGACATGAGAATCTTCCCATTTTGAAGCTTTTCTTGAAGGCTCAGTGCTCACAGGGTATGTCTATTGGGAGCATCCTGGCTTCCTCTGCCGGCTCCGACAAATCTCGGGTCCTACCTTCTTAATTCACACCTTAATCATTGACTTTTATTTCCTCACATTTCTACTTGCCTTATATTAATCATCAACTTAAAATCTAATCTAATTACTTTATTTATGTCATGCGCCCTCAAATGTGCATGCACTGCAGATGTAAGCAATCCATGCTAATGTAACGTACTGTGGCGTGAATGATGCATGTAGCCATGCAACAACTATGGAAGACTAAAATAATGGGTTTGAATTAATTAAGCACCAATGTTGACTGACAGAACAAGGGCAAAAAGGGAAATTGAATTGGGTCTTACTTCTTGTTATTCATGGGGTAGATAAGGATGGGCCCACTGGTCTTATTCCCCAAAATGCCCTTGAAAACACCTCTATCAAAGTCTGCGATTCTTGACTTGGGGATGAAGAGGTTAAGCCATGGGTGTGGAACTTCCCATAAGCCTTTGGACCGGAGTTTAAGCTCCGCTTTATGAACCCGGTCCAGAAAATCCACGTAAGGAAGATCCGTTGTGAATACGGATGACGGTATGAAGTTTAGCTTCTTCAACAAATTGTCAATTTCCTGTGACAATTAAATAATAAAAAGGTTTAGTTTTAAAATATTATACATTAAAGTTGTCATAAAATGAAGTGAAAAAAGAAAAGCAGGCAGACTGCCACCAAACCTACAACTTCTTTTGTCAGGAATCTGAATACATTTTGATTCTTTCAATAGATTTTTCATATGTTTTGATTAATTATTTAAAATATTAAAAAAATACGAGGGGAATAAATACTTAAATAGAGCACGCACTAAAGCGGCACATAAGTGATTAACGTAATATCCAACTTTAGAATAATTATATTCAAATTGCACAATAATAAAATCTAGGAAGAGATTCGGAACAACCACCAACAAATATATTTCTTTTTTTAATAGGAAAAAACCCAACAAAAAACATTAATAATTAATCTCAGATTCGGATTAGATTAATTAGGTGGTTTGCAGATCGATTAGAACACAAGCCACTCAATTAGACTCCAATGATTAAGTTAAACACCATTATTTAATTTAATTTGTAAATAATTGAGCTTGTACGTAATTTATGTCGTGTAAGACACATCTTAGACTAAATACTACCATAGTGTGAAAGGGGGTAACAAATCTTGACCATTGTACAAAATATTGAACTAAATTAACCTCATTTAGATATCATGGATGCATCATTAGTGAGGGGCAAAATCCTAGAATAAAAAGCAACCAATAAGAACTAAGCATAACTAAACACTGATTAATTAATATAATCAAAGAATGATTTACCAGATCAACAAGGTGAGGCAGGGTAGAATCGAAGTAATTCTTGGTAATTTCCAAGCAGTACAAAACACCGCCATTTGAT
Source organism: Fagopyrum esculentum (assembly GCA_033239045.1). Lineage (NCBI taxonomy): Eukaryota > Viridiplantae > Streptophyta > Magnoliopsida > Caryophyllales > Polygonaceae > Fagopyrum > Fagopyrum esculentum. The sequence goes on from BSUD01000375.1 coordinate 270,832, forward strand.
CCTCCACCAAGAGACGAGATTTTAACCGGGTTTGTTGGTGAAAAAAAGGAGGATCTCCAGTTGTTGATTAGCCCTTCATCAACGATTACAAAGCCTTCCACGTAGTCAAATTTCTCATTCGCGGGGTTACTGTGTAACGAGATTAAGTACTCTTGGTCTGCTGTAAACTCCGTGAAATTTGAATACAACACCCTGATCCATCTCACCTGCAAAGTTAATTAACTGTTAGTGCAAATCCGGTTGTTAAATGGGGGGTCCGTTTTATGAAAACGGGTCCTTTCCCTTTCGGTCCATCGTAAATGTACTTTTTGGCGGTTTGTAATTGTGCGTCGTGAAATTCAGCCCGACTGTATACTAGGAAATAGCTTGTCCCCCATTTTCCGTGCCCCCACCAAGTTCCAGTTTCCAAGATTTAAAGAGAGAGAAAATTAAGCGTACCCTCTGGGGAGCTTCTTCAAGAGCGATTCTGGCATTCGTAATGATCCCGAATTGGCCTAAACCACCGAGCACCGTATGAAATAGATCCGAATTGTTGTGTTCGGAGCATTTCATTATCTCGCCTTTACCTGCAAGAGTGATTGATTTCCATTACTGAAAACAAATGAAACAGGAAATATATTTGAGCATTTTTGTATATATATATATATATACCAGTAACGACTTCGAGTTGATGGACATTGGAGATCTGAGGGCCGTGATTAAAAGCTTGACCGCTGATACCAGCATTAGAGAGGGTTCCGCCGACGGTTAGATACAAGTAATCAGTCCACGATTTGGGTGCGAGTCCATAGAGTAGCGTGGACTTGAGTACATCGACCCATAACTCTCCGCCCCACGCGTCTACATACATCTCCTCCGCGTTCACTCTCGGTTTCTCTGGCTCACCGAAAGCCGACGAAGCCTTCCTTGTCATCTCAATCACAACCCCGTTCCTAGCGTGAGACTGGCCGTTAATTGAGTGGCCGTGACCACGAGCCGAGACAGGGAAGCCGTTTGGAGATCCGTAAGCTGCTTTGATTAAGCTAGCCACATCGTCCGTTGAAGTTGGGTGGAGAACAGCGAGCGGCTCCGCTCGGCTAAGGAGACCGAAGTCGAGAGAAGCAGAGTGTAGGTCGGATGGATCGGCTGTGAGTCGGGTGGAATCGTCTAACCCGAGGCGGAGAAGGTCAGTGGGGCCCCAAGTAAGGCCAACCGTAACTATTAAACGGCAAATCGCGGTCATCGCTAACAGCAGCTTCGTCGCCATATGTTGGTGTGATGTGATGATTTCAGCCGGAAGATTTACTACGATCCTCTGATATTGTATATTTTGTTTCGAAGTGAAAAGGAGAAGGCGGATTAAGATGAAGAGAGAAGTTTGTTGTGTATGTGGGTTGTCGAGGATAAGTGGTACACGTCCGAAATTTATAGGACAGCGAGGAAGGGACACGTAGATGTTCACGTGAGTGGCAAGTGCAAGTTGTCTACGTGTCAGGAGGAGACATCCCACTGTACATGTTTTACAGTCTATTACTTGAGAGGCAGGAATCTCCTTACCCATATCCCTCTCTATCTCTTCAATTCACTATTATTAATTTATTATTATTATTATCTCTTCTGAAATAAAATGTAATTGTGAAGCTGTTGGCCTCTGGCCGAAAGTAAAAAGAAAATAGCAGTTTCGAAATGAGTTCTATTGTTGACCAAAATGATTACGGAAGTAAACGAAACGAGCCAAACAGAAATCATATTTGTCTCCAGAGTTTCGAATTGGTGTTCATATTTTTTTTTTATTTGAAATAGTATATAAATCTCTTGAATAAACGGCATTAATAATAAAAATATATGTTATAACAAAAATTCTCAGCAAATGTTACTAAACCCGATTTTTTAAAAATGAAAACAATTGTACAAGAAAAAAAAATATTCATGAATACATTGTCATCTATTAATAACCAACCGATTAGAGTTAATCATATGAACAATATACAACATTTATAAGCCAATCATTTGAACAATAATCAGTATTTATGACAAAAAATACCTATAGAAAAATTGTCTGCATTTTATCTCTCCTAAAAACCTCCTTTTATTTCTTTCGTAATTTCATTTAGTTTGATTGTGTGATTAATACTTATAATAATTTATCATGATCATTTAATTTCATTAATTTATCTGATAATAAATATAATAATTTATTATACTCTTTTAAATTCAACAATTCATATCCAACAAGTTAACGATTTTCAGACATTTTTATCCTTTACCGTAAGATATATATATATATATATATATAGGTTGTGGTTCCCATGAGAACATCCCCTAACGTGAGAACGTGAGAACAATCGTACACCGTTGGATGTGAGTATTAAGGGTTGAGATTTAGAGTAGATATAAAAAATAATAATAATTAGGAATCCAATAATAACTACGAATAATCCACTCAACCAACAATAACTACGAATAATACATTAAACGATATGGCACATTCGTAACAAAACTAATAATAATTACGAATCTGTTCTCATATTCTCACGTTAGGGGGTGTTCTCATAGGATCTATACTCATATATATATATATATATATATATATATATATATATATATATATATATATATATATATATATATATATATATATATATATATATA
>BSUD01000375.1:273890-323675 GCA_033239045.1 Fagopyrum esculentum
AATAATGAATCAAAATTTATTTCTAAATAAAACCTCTTAACCTTTATTATTGTGAAAAAATTATAAGAATCATATTAGTTGTGAATTTACCTTAAAATAAGAATTAATTTATGTAAAAAAAAAAAAAGAGGGCGTGGTTGAGTTTGTTGTAGGAGTGGGCCAGCAAAAGTGGGTCCCCAAAATTGATACGGAGGATCTGCGTAGGGACGCGAGCGGGGAGAGGTTCACGTGTGTGTGCATACACATTACGCACCCACTGCTACTTCACACGTTTCCCTCCCAAACCATAACTCCATTTTTATATTTTTAAAAAACCTGTATGATGTCAAATATACGCTGAAGAACATCACTTTTGTCGCTCTTGCACTTTATTTTCTATTTCTACCAATGATTTTGATTCCATACAATTACATAAAATTTATATCATAAATTAAAATTCAAAATTAAAATGTACGAAATGATACGTAGCCAGTTTTAAAAGTTTGCATCACAGACATGTAAAACGATTACGGTCAATTTTTTTATTTTTTTTATCAAGAAGGTAATAGACTCTATTACACCAAAGATAATTGGTGTATCGAGAGGCCAACAACCAACAAACGGGCAAACCGTCATGCAAATAGAAAAACAAAACAAAAAAGGAAACAATACAATCACCACAAGCAAAGACCGAAAAAAGTGAAAAGGATCTAAAAATCGGAACAACTACACCTTGAGAGAAAACGCGGAACACTCGAGGCAGGCAAAACATGGAGAGGGCACGGGGTAGATGAATTGGCGCGGTGTCTCGTCGCCGGGAAGCAGGATGGTAGAAACCTTTTTTAGGGAATGACATACCTCCTGCGGAGATGTGGATCCCACGACGTTGCCCCCACCTAGATGGAGGATCTTCGGAAACCTCAAACACAACCATGACCAATACGATCAACAGAGACGTGACTACGGCATCTTCCAAGACCATCGTTTATGGTCACCTCTAATGTAACCATGCTTTTTATGGTGAGAATTATAACAAAAAAAGAAAAGAAAATTTGTATTTACAGCTTGCACTTAGCTAGCAGATTGTGGAGAATGTATAAGTTTTTCCATCAAAGACAGCTTGTAATCATCTTAGCTTCACCAAATTTGTTGATAAAAAACAGCAGGCAATACATGTTGGAGAAATGGAGAGGAAGAGGTTACTAAGTCAAATCTTATTTGCCTTTTATTGAAAATTTTCAGACATTAATTCAACTACAAAACATATCTTCTATGTCTTTTAGTGTCCTACAATAAGTTAATCATGGGAGATGTCGGACTAGCCCGGATAAACGGACGGATATATAACACTCTAGGTTCAATCGGGTTGGAAAGCCCATTTTTTAGTTAAATATGTAGAAATATATATTAAATTGGGTGAATTGTGGAATGTAAAATTGCAATTCTCTTTTTAATATATTTAAAAAAAAAAGTTTATGGAATTTGTTTATGGGACATAATTTACACAAGTATACTATTAACTACACAGATATTTTGAAATTTAAAAACTATATTATATGCAAAAATCATCTACATGAAAATTTTCAATATTACACTTATTTACACAAATCGAATACAAACTATTCAACCTTAACAACACAAATTTAAATAAAAAAAAATACTAATTATTCAAACTCAGTGTGACTCTCACTCAACTGGTTAACACTATGTAGTATAGTCTTTGCACCACCTAAGACACCGACTCCTAACTGAAAATTTTCAAGATAATATCTCATATCTTTACCCATTTCCTTCATAGAAACCGCAGAATGGTCGTTGTCCACAAATAATATCTTTACCCTCTTACTTCGTTGCTGAAGCTTGATAATGGGTCGTAACGACGTAAGAGGCGCCGAAGCAACAAGCTCAACCAAACTCATTGGCATTTACCTCCCAACCACAAATTAACCACTGATGAAAGCGCTCTCAAAAAATTCGTGGCAACCACAAAATCCTCACCCACGTAGCATCTAAAACGTGTTTGGCTCTCAAACAATCTCTACCGCAAGAGATACCTTTGGAAAAAGACTAGATTTTTTAAAAATTATGCTCCCCTAAATTGTTTTCGTTTTTGTCGCTAGAGGTGAATGATCGTTGTCCACAAATAGGAGCTTTGCCGTTCATAACCCCATAGTTTATGTTTGCATTATATGATTTCTTATTTTCGAATGTTTAGAGTGTGTTTATTCGGAGATATTTAAAATAATCTCGTAAAGAGTAGTCACATATAAGTGAAAAGGATGGACCCTCATTTAGAGATGTTTCTCTCAACATTTTAAAAAATGATATACTTGGAGTTAAATATAACAAAAGCTAATAAATAAAGAATTTTCCCTCTTAATACCTTTCATGTTTGGACTTTTTCACTTAGAATTTGATAAGATCGAGATCTTGATCGTAATAAGATCAAGATCATGATCGTAATAAGATCGTGATAATATCTTTGTTATTTAGTTTCCTATATATTAGGAGTTAATATTCTCATGTAAAGCCTATATAAAGGCTATCATAATATCAATAATATTGTGGTTCTATCTCCACCATTTGTGTGGTCTCCTCCACCAAAATCTCTCATGGTATCAGAGCAACGATCCTCCCAACCACTTTCGCTCAAAACTCATTGCCTCAAATTGAATAAAATATATTCAAAGGCAAGTCAAATGGAGCGTCAGAAAAACATATGGCTCACACTAGCTTTACATGTTCCGCCGACCAACTGACGGATCTGTTTACAAAGGTTTTATGGTCCGAGTATCAACTTCTCAAATTCAAGCTCGATGTTGCGCGTCCATCCGTCACCCACCACCGGCTTGAGGAGGCGTGATAAGATCGAGATCTTGATCGTAATAAGATCAAGATCATGATCGTAATAAGATCGTGATAATATCTTTGTTATTTAGTTTCCTATATATTAGGAGTTAATATTCTCATGTAAAGTCTATATAAAGGCTATCATAATATCAATAATATTGTGGTTCTATCTCCACCATTTGTGTGGTCTCCTCCACCAAAATCTCTCAATCCACAAAATTTTAAGTTTTTTCCATGGTATTCTCTTGGTTTGATTTGTTTTCCCCTTGTATCCTTTCTTAGTATATTTCCTTAAAAATTCGATTATGAAACAACAAACATCTAGAAAAATAATTATGACCACATTAAATATTAATTATATACAATACTAAGTAATGTATAGAAGTAATTTATTTTTAAATTAAAAATATATTAAATATATTTATTTTTGAATTAAAATAAAAATAAAAAATAAAATTTAAAACTAATTTGAAAAAATTAAAAAGTTTACTATATTTTATTTTAAATAAATGCACATAATTAGTTTAAATATAATTTTTTAGACTTTTAAAATTAAAAAATTTTAAGCATAAAACATATTACTATACGATTACTTAGTATTTTATAAAAAAAAATAAAAATTAAAGTAAGAAGACGTAAATAAACATAACTTTGAAAGTAGGGATGACAATGAGATAAGAGACGGATAGATGATTGGTTCCTTCATCCATCCATTAGACTTATTAGAAATTGAGCAAGAGACATGAATGTGGCTAAGTCGATGTAAATTGAGCAAAAGACGTGAATAGATGACCGAATAGAAAGAAAGTTGAATTGATTGAGAAGCATGTATGTGTTGTTATTGATATAAATCGTAATTCTTGGAATGACTATTGAACGAACTCATTAGTTTTTAGCACCTCCTTGGCAGACAATTCAAACTTCACTACAAAATTGATTCCGACATATCTTCGATATGGTTCCACTACAAGCACCAAATATATGGCTGTCCAATCCCGATAAGGAATCATCCTTTATTGTTATTTTGTAATTACTAAGTTATTATTGAGGGCCCGTTTGGTTCTAACTCCGGAAATGGAAATGGAATGAAAACGAATTTAGTCCATATGTATATCCATATTTATGAAACTTGATGGAATCATTCCTTACGGTTTAATGCATAATGCACTTGCTTCCCGTATCAAAAGTAATCAAACTCTACTCCAATTACTTCAAACCACAAGGAATGATTCCACAAACTTCCATGAATAAGGGCATACGCATGAACTAGATTCGTTTTCATTTCATTTCCGATTCCGGAGTTAAAACCAAACGGGCCCTTAGTTTTTTTGAGAGAGTGTTTTTTTCGAAGTGTTTGTGTTCTAAACACACTAATTACGGTCTGTTTGATTTAAACTAGTGTTTTGAAAGAAAAATATATTTGGTTTGTAATAACTTTGTCTTTTTAGACCCAAAAACACTAGTGTTTTATACGAATGTTTTTAAAACAAACTCTAAAATACTAAAATACGTGTTTTTAACCATGTTAAATTCCAAAAACACACAAAGACGCTAATATTTGTGACTTAACAAACACAACCTTAACTGGTCAGACGATTTGCTACTAACTCGAGACATAAAAAGAGAAAATATATGCATTTGTTCGTTTGATATGTCCTAGATTTTGTCCTAAAAAGTTGGTTCGTTTAATATGTCCTAGATTTTATCCTTAACAAGTTTGAAAATGTTGTATCGAAATAGAAGACATGACAAGATAGGATGAATGAACATGAATATAACTTGGTGGAAGTGTACATGGCTTAGCTTCATTCCTCCCTACACCATAGATTAGACATCACAAATTTCAAATTTCCCAATTGGCCACTTATAATTCGGATAATTTCCATTTTTGGCCAACCTCTATATTCTTTTATTCATTTAGAGAAGATTATTGTCAACATTACAATAGTCATTCGTGATGTATTTACTATAATGAAATGCTTCAAAAAAAATAAGTAACATATAACTTGTAGGATTGTCAAGTATTTATTGTCATGTGTAATGTATTCACTAGATATTACATATAATTATTGTGAAGACCCATAACTAGATAAATAAACCCGTGCTATACACGAATTTTAAAATATGTTTATATGTTATTAAAAAAGGGCAAATTTGGTTAGTAGGCTATTTAGAGAAATAGTGATAGTAAGTAGACTTTTTTGTTTTTCAATTAAGTAAATATACCCCTCTTATTTTTTTTTTACCATCAAACCTTCTCCATCCTCTTGTTTTCTTCTTTCTTCCTAATGCTTTTTAAAAACTAAATTTCTTTTTTTATTTTCTTTTATTAATTTTTTTTGCCTTTTTATTTTCTTTATTTTTTATTTATTTTCTAGAATGAAGAATTTTTTCACACACCGGAATTAACACATACCGGAATTTCCACATACCGTAATTTCACATACCGGAATTTTCACATACCGGACCGGAATTTTACATACCGAAATTATCACATACCATAATTTTCACATACCGGAATTTCACATACCGGATTTTCACATACCGGAATTATCACATACCGGATTTTCACATACCGGAATGAATTTTTAATTGTCTAATATTTAATTTTGCAAATTTTAGGGGGCTCGTTGTAATTTTGCAATTTTTTTATTGTAATTTACGTATAAGATGACGGTTTGCAAAAATGGGTCCATCATCGTCTCTTTTGGTTTCCAAAAGACTTGTTCTTTTTCCCAGTTGACAATGACAAATTGACAAGACGTGGAGGAGTTGAGCATTATTTGAGTGGAGAATTATATGTTAAAATTGTCTCAAAATAAAAGTATTATGTAAATAAAAATAAATAGCGGACAGAAAGCACAAGGATCAAGTGCTGATTATGCCGCTAGTTTTAATTCAAAAATTTCTGGAATGAAATTTCTGGTATGAACTTTTCGTATGAAATTTCTGGGATGAAAAATTCTGGTATGAAAAAATTCTGGTATGAAAAAAATTCTGGTATGAAATTTTCGTATGATAATTTCTGGTACGAAATTTCTGGTTTGAAAATTCTGGTATGAGAATTTCCGGTATGAGAAATTCAGTCTAGAAAATAAAAAAGAAAATAAAAAATAAATAAAAAAAGGCAAGAAAAGTAATAAAAGAAAACAAATTCAGTAATTAAAAATTAAAAATTAAAAATTATACTTATATAACAAATAACAAACATCATTTATTCTTTCTTTCTAATAGAATGGTTAATAATTTTTACCTACTATTAAATGAAAGTGGTAAAAAATTTGGAGTACATTTTCTTAAACAAAAACTAAAAAAAGCCTAGTATGTCAAATTCTCCCTTAAAAAAATTCTCCTAAAATTTTCATTGTTTTGTGCGGTTTATTAATTCTCAACGAAATTTGGATAATCAAGTTAAAGCGGACACAAAACCTAATACCCTAATATGATTTAAGTTATATCAGTGCGAATAATATTCACATTATTCGGATTATTTGTTTGATCCAGTTAAAACTTTCATTAGAATTTTGTTATGAATAGAAATCCAAAGTCATACAAAATAATCCAAATTAAGGTGTATGAATATTTTTAATTAATTAAAATAAATTTTTTTAGACATATGGATATCCGTTTTATACAAAAACTATGACCCGTATTCGTTCCAAAGGGGAAATATTTTTTATCGGATTACAAGTGATAGCATTGTAACAATGTTTACAGATTATACCGAATGAGATTTGTTCTATTGATTTTGATTGTATGTTTATAGACATACTTCATAGTTGAGCTAATTGAGGCAAAAATTTTTTTTTCATTTATACATATTTTAAAATAAGTTTTAATATACAAATGTATCCAATAATATAAATATTTAGATTATTGATCGTAAATTGTATATACATTTTCAAATGAATATTAATGAAGGCTTATGACAAAGAACTTAATCGTAACTATATGTAGGATTATACGAGGCAAATGAGATGCGTTATGTGCTTTTTTTAATCCGCTTACAACACAATAATTATTTGTGCCGCATATACTAAACTGAAACGCTTCAAAAAAATAAGCATAATTTACGGGATTGTCAAGTACTTATTTCTCATATGTAAAAAACTTGAATATATTTATTTTCAATATCAACTACACGCGGGGGAGGGACGCGTTACACATTTTTTATCTCCCTTATCATAAATATAAAAATAGTCATTTTAGTAACGCTTATTTTCATGTCAACAATTCAATAATTATTTGTGATGTATTCCCCGAAATGAAACGCTTCAAAAAGTATAAGTATAACTTGCAAGATTGTCAAGTATTCATAGTCACTCATCTGTTATGTATTCACAAAAAATTGAACATATTTATTGTCCATATACATAATTATACGCGAAAAACAGGATACGTTATGTGTTTTTTTATCAGTTTTGTCATAAAAATAAGAATAAGTTGTTTAATAATACTTATTTTATGGCAACAACCTATTCATATTCAAATTGTTAGATAGCTTCTATCTTTCAGTTTATATCTTTGGTTCTCGAGGTTCTCAAGTTTCAGCCAACCTTCGGCCGGAGATCATGTCTGGATACAACAATCAATTGCGATGTATTCACGAAAATAAAACGCTTCAAAATTTATAAGTTACATAAAATTTGCAGGATTGTCAGGTATTTATCGTCATTTTGAAGTATTCACTAAAAGTTGATGTAAATATTGTCTACACTCATAATTATACACGAAAAACCGGATACGTTATGTGTTTTTTTATCAGTTTTGTCATAAAAATAAGAATAAGTTGTTTAATAATACTTATTTTATGGCAACAATACAACAATCAATTGCGATGTATTCACGAAAATAAAACGCTTCAAAATTGTAATACCCGAAAAATATACATTCCGTTTAATACTGATTTCAACCGGATTCCGATCCGCCGACTTTTATCCTTTTAAATAAAATAAAACGAGATTTAATTTCTATCATTTTATGTGACTCAGGTCACATAAAATGATAAATTATGTAACCGGAAATAATTCCGCACCGTTAAAAATAAAATAAAACAGCGGTTTCGGGCAAATAACGATCTAGTTACCTTTCTATATTAGTTAGATGGGTAGACCCGGCCCAATTTTTCTGACCCATTCTTCTTCAGCCGGCCCAACACTCTTTTGGATCTAATTAACCCAAAACCCTAATTTAACCTAACCCTACATTAATTTCTTAATTAACCTAATCTCCTAATTAACCTATTCTAACATTCTAAACGGCGCTTACGAGATCTACCTTCTGCACCGAGCGGACGAACCAAAACTGGCAGCCAGAAGAGCAAATCCGACCAGCGACACCTCGAAGCTCCTCCCCTGCGCCGGACCTTGCCCCGTCTACGTCGACCAGGTGAGTACCGGCTTTCCCTCTTCCCTCCTGAGTCGGTGAACCCTCGTTGACGATCTTCTCGTTGCACAGCGAAGAGAGTCGTCCCTTGCCGGTCCACCACAGAGGAGAGGTGTCGTCGCCGCTGGAGTCGAACAGCAGGGTGCAGTGTGGTCGCCGCTGGAGTCGTGCATCAGAGACGGAGTCGAACAGCAGGGTGCAGTGTCGTCGCCGCTGGAGTCGTGCATCAGAGACGGAGTCGAACAGCAGGGTGCAGTGTCGTCGCCGCTGGAGTCGTGCATCAGAGACCAACCGCTGCTGCCATCGCCAAGCCCAGTCCGGCACGCGAGCCTCACTCGAGTCCGTTAAGGGAGGGCTGTCACGGATCCTGACCGAAGTGGATCGGTTGGTGAGTCCTCTGCACTGTCCCCTCCTACTTCACCGTACTGTTTTAAGAGTTGGGTTAGGAGAGATGAGTATCTTGGCCTTGGTTGGTAGCATGTTGAAAGGGTAGAGAATGGATGGGTTGGATGTATGTATATTGTGTCTCTTGTTTTTGTTTTTAATAAGATCTGCAAGGTTTAGTAAGGGAAAAAGGGGTGCTGTCTTAAAAACTTGATTTTAGATCCAAAACTAACCCAGTTTTTTTTATTGTTTGTGAGCTGAACTTGCTGACTTTGAACCCGTAATCGGATAGCTTAGATCGAACATCCACCGTTGAATTTTTTATATACTGTAGAGAGAAATACATAGTTTAATGTGTTAAAGTTTGAGAGAAAGTTAACGGTCGGATTGAGACTTACGAAGTCTTGAAGTAGAGCAGTTGGACTATTTTTGCAAAAGAGGAAGAAAATTTGACTAAGTATAGAATTCTAGTTTTATTCCAACTTTAGAGAATTTTATGGGAGAGTTGAGCAAGTATTTTTGAGAGATCTTTACCCCGATAGTTAGTATGCATATCATAGAGGATCTAAGATTCTATTCTGGAATTTTATAACCTTATCCAAACGGCGTTTATGAACCCAAAATCAGGCTTTAACGACTATAGTATAAATATAGAATGTTCGATAACTCTTATAAAATCTTACTAAATCCTTACTAAACTTTTCAATGAGAACTAGATTATGGACAAAGGTTCTAAAAGAAAATATTAGAACTAAATGATAGACTTTGAGAATTTTTGGCACTAAGGGTAAAATGGTCTTTTACCGTAAGAGAGTTTTTCCGTAATTCCTTCGCATGAGGTTGGACATCGAGATGTGATTTTTATATACATGCCTTAATTGACAGGCGTTGGAGTTATCATGAGTACGGACTATTTGAGACGTGTTAGAGTGTATTTTGACTCAGGTAAGTCCTTGCGACTTACTTAGCCGGTTTCTGGATGTTAGTTGAGTGATAATGGTTGTGTGTGTACAATGTGTGTTATAATAAATAACAACTTGTTAGGACGACCGTGGTTATATTGTTTTAAGGCCCAAGTGTATGTATAACGGGCCGTGACATCACTGCCCAGCTCTGACAGGAGACTGGGAGGTTCTCTATACCCAGACCATACAGGTACACGGTGAGATGCATCGGATCCACTCCTGATGGGTACACGGGGGCGGAGGCGAGGTTTGGGAATCCCTCGTGTCACAAAATAAGTATCATTAGAGTGAATGACTTAAATGAAGATAATAAATGGATTGTTTGAAAAGCATGATGAGTGTTTATTATTCTTATGTGTGTGTGTGTGCTATTATTATTTTGCTAATATTTAGATAACTAGCTAACGGTTCTTGTTGTTGTTGTTTTAGATTTACCGCAGGTTAGATCAGCAGCTGAGTGATCCGGAAGTAGTGGTCAGCCGGGTCTCCGTACTCCTTAGAGTGGGGTTTGGGGTTGTTTGTCTTTCCTTTCTTTTGGTTAAGACAGTTGATCTTTTCTTTTGTTTAAGTACCGTAGGCTGCTAGACAGTGTTGCATTCATTACTATAAAAACATGAGTTTATGAATTTCGGTTTCCTTATTGTGTCTTGTTGCAAGATCCTAGTATTGTTGTTGTCAAACTGAGGTCGGGACCCATTGTGAGGTCCTAACCAGTAATACTCCGGGTTCTGAGAATTTGGGGTGTTACAACATGGTATCAGAGCTCTAGGTTGGCAACAATGGCACTTGAAATCTTCTGAAAGACCGAATAAGTAATTAAGCGGAACCCGAAAAGGGATCTGAGTTTTAAAAATGACTTTTGGTTTTCAAATGCATGCATAGTCTGGTTGGGGATAGAAAAGTACGGCTGACCACCACTACTACCGCGGATCTCAGTATGCTTAGTATGGACTTTAGGTTTTACTTTAGTTGGACTTATTAGCTTGATTATAAAGTTATGTGATATAGATAAGTATATGCCGGAGATTAGTAGAAATTATAGTTATGTTATGTTCTTAACGAAGATAGCATAATGAGTTTCTCACCCCATTGACACCTCTAAGTAGATTTTGAAGGGTGTCAATGTGAAGATTAGTATGCACCTCTTACGTGCATTAGGGTAGACGAACAGCGGACAACCCCTTAGAGCTTGTTGAGGAACGTCGAGACGGAAAAGTGAAGATTAAAAGACAACATCAACTACGATGACAAGAAGGGAATTCCGAGTCAACTCAATAGGATCAAATGAAGAGTATACATGAGAGTAGTTCCAGCAATGTATTGGATGACCGACAAGTATACCAAGTGGAAGAGGCAACCCATAGGTTCTTTCAAGATGGTGTAAAGCAATGATTACAAACAAAAAGGGGATGCCTTCAGAAACACAAATAGGCATGAAGGTCAAGGTGAAATATAGTAGCGATCCGGACAAGAGACATTGAATCTAAACTTACTGACGGACCAGAAGGTAAAAGTTTGAGGCTAGAAACAGAGCGGAATATAATCACTCTCGACAAGCTACTTGCCACCACAATCAAGATGGGAAACCAAGACAATCATAAGCGTAGGAGTCAAGATAAGATACATTGTCCATCCCGATACGAAGAATTAAATAGCCGCAAAAAGAAAGCTTACAGGTTGCTAGAAAGAGGAAGGCCGATTTCACCAGCATAGAAGTGGTGTGACCTCCTAGAACGTACAAGAATTACAACAAGGATCGGGATACAACAAAAACCGGATTTCTATAAAGGCAGAAGTATAAGCAGCACCCCAAGCAAGAAGGGTGTAGGAGATTAGTCTTAGGGAAAAAGAGAGTCTCTGATAACTTCTCACTCACGAGAATTTAAGTTAATAACACTAGCGGGTCATAACTGAGAACCGCAAGTGGACAATAACTCGGGTAAAATGAATCATGGAGAAATGCGTACAAATTATCGTAGAAGAATTGATAAGTCCGTTGACGGGAGACGAAGATACAACAAGACTCGTAAGAGTATAGTACTCTTATAGGAGTGTAATTTGTAGAAGGAGCTAAAGGAAAATAAAAGGAGGAGATATATTTCCACCTTGTATCAAACCTCAAAAGAGATAGAAGAAAAGTAAGTCTACGATCTTATAGAAGGTCAACTCCAGATTAGTTGGTAACAACAGAGAATTTACACGTGCTGACTAACTAGTGATGGTTGGTTGACAGATAAGAAGAATGACCACAAGGTTATAAAGGAAATTTACTGACATGTGGTGAATTTCTTTCAGGGATCAACGACGACAATGGTGAAGTTAAATCAATATATGTACCAGTAGCCTTGATGGTAACATTGAATGAGTCCAATATGGCAACTCTAATAAAGAAATTAAAGAGAAGCTCTTGACGGACGGTAAGGACCATTGATGATAATAATGGTGTAAAGAGGATGTTGAGTAGTTGCTTACTACTAACTAAGGAAATATACATATCAAAGCTAGTATGTAAGGATCCCTGTAAGAAGAACTAGAAGAGTAAGAAGAAACAGATGATTGTGGACATGTCCTAGGTCTTGGCATTCCACACAAGATGGACTGATGGTGCTCCTCCGAGAAAAAGTGAGGTCAAACTGTCTAGATTGACAGAGGAAGCCCTTGTGATTTGAGTTGTGGCACAGAATAATTGAAATGGTAGAAGCGGCACAAACATAGAGAGTATGACTTACAGTCTTGGTGAAATGTATGATCGAGTTGTGAGGTGATTGCAGATGGAATTTGCATGTTGGCTAGAACAAACATATGAAGGAGTAAAGTTGAATGACTAAAGGCTGTTATAGGGGTCCGGTATTACCCCAATAAGATGATTACCGAAAAGTGTTTAGATAAAAGCTTAATGAGAAATGGAGGTACTTCAATGAAAATTCAGGCTGGACCGAGGACATAAGAGTTGATGAAAGTGATAAGACCAACCAACGTGGTCCGTAAAGCGTGTACGAGAAAACTCAAAGGGATTTAACTATTTTACGGGGTGTAAATAATTAAAGAAGGTAAAGCGACATGAGTATAAGGAAGACTTAATAAATGCGATGCGAGAAATTTGATTGGTGGTAAAATCATATGCACCTAATGTTTTGTATACAAATGGTACCATTAGATGTTTAATAAAAATCATACTAACGGACGGATGACACTATGATGGATTTGGTGTAAACCAAGCGTATAACTTAACTAGTGAGAAGGAAAGTCATGTATCAAAATTGCGGGTCATGCTGAATTTTAAATAAAGTCTTGAGATGAGGATGTCCTTACGAAAATCTAGGCAAGTGTACAAAGTAACGGAAGTTCCAACACAGAATGGGTAGTAGTGATCAACAGACAGTTAGAGACCGATGCAGAGAAGAAAAATGTATAAGATGAGTCACCTAGTAGAAGAATTCACAAGACAAGCTTGAGAGACCAAGGGAGATAAAATGTCGACCCGGATATGAGAGTCTGAGGTGCATGGAAGGGATACCTACAATGGAGTGGAGAAACAAAATGTAGACTTTACAAGTGTGGAGAGGTTTTGACCTCCTCAAAGATATAGGAATTTGAAAGAAATCGCAATGCCGGTATCAAAGAGTTGAAGCCCTATAGCGGAAACAACTGAGTTTCATGAAGGCAATATTGCCGGTAACACCAGCGAAGGAAGGTATATATGAGAACAACCTTGGTGGACTCGAAAGTCCAAGGCAACCCCAATTATCACAGGACCTAAGTCATCAACACCGACGGTCCATGCAAGGGTAACTGCAAGGGAATGATAACTAAAGTCATCGGAACTACAAAGACACTTACCAGCTATCGTTGAAGACTTATAAGGACTATTTATGTCAAGATGAATGACCCAGTTGGGCTCGAGAAGTAGAGTTAGCCTAAGGGAACAGAAGTGTGGAGGATAAAACGAATTAGTGAAGCACGGAAGGATTAATCGAGCAGATGATGCTCACCAATAATTTAACGCCAGTATAGGTATGAGAAGAGCAGGTCCAAAATATTGAGATAAGTCAATTATAGAGTGACTGACATCAACTGAGGATGTGTAAGTGTTGGTTGATATTGACGAGTAGGTACCGTTAAGAAGAGACATTAGTGACTGCAGATTTAAAAGGTAACTTTACCGATGCTTTGGAGATTCCCCAAGTGGACAACAACAACCTTCTGGGATGATCTAAGGATATGGAGAGAATTGAGTTAGAGGTTGCTTACTGGTTGGTTAAGAACAGACTACGGTTGAGTAAGAGAGTAAGGGTCTGTTTGAAGAAGATCTTGCTAGTATTAGAAGGGAAGTATAGGTTGGAGCTGGATAAATCATGTTGACCCTTAGAAAGACGTCCTTGTGACTAATGGGTGTTACACCAGAAGCGTGATAGGCCCATAACCCACAGATGAAGAAAATCAATGTTAGGTTAACTATGATTTCAAGTTAAGATGTAGAGATCTATATGAAAAGGTCCACTTGGGTGTGTGATTTGTTTTTAGTTATATAAATTTGAAAGCTGGACAAGAAGTAAGTGAAAAACTCATTAATTAAGGATCGATCCGATTAGGTCACATTGAGGAAACCGGGCCAAGCGATTTGTATTACAAAGAGCATTAGGCACTTAGTAAAGTGCCGACAGAAGTTTAAGATCATTATTTTAGAATCGATAGTCGGAAACTTTCGAAAGGAAAAAGCAAGTGGGCCCAATGGAAGGAAAATTTAAGATCTATATGGTTTGGGTAGAGTCACCAAAAGAGCTGGAAGTAAGTAGAAAACCAAACCGTTGAGGGAGTACAAACCCGGACCCGAGACACGTTATCAGCCACGAGGATCTGATAGTTGAGCCCGACCACACATTTGTGGAGTACCCGTTAGCTGTCTTGGAGCGTGGTACTAGACGTCTGCGATCCAAGGAGATACCGATATTGAGGATCCAGTGGTCTAGACGAGGAGCTGATGAGGCCACTTGGGACACAGAGGAGAGTATTAGACGTAATTATCCCGAGTTCTTCGTGGGGTTAGATGTCACTTCTGTATCGACGAGTTAGTACTTGGATGTTGTGTTGTTTGACAATTCATGTTTTATTGGATTGTGTGATTATGTTTTATGTGATGGGTGTCTGAGTTTGATGTTTGAGTAGTTGCATGACGAGAAACCAAAATTTTATGAAAATTAAGATTTACAAAGAAAGTCGAATGATTAGTTACATTATTCTAAGTTTCGGGACGAAACTTATTTTAAGGGGGCACTGATGTAATACCCGAAAAATATACATTCCGTTTAATACTGATTTCAACCGGATTCCGATCCGCCGACTTTTATCCTTTTAAATAAAATAAAACGAGATTTAATTTCTATCATTTTATGTGACTCAGGTCACATAAAATGATAAATTATGTAACCGGAAATAATTCCGCACCGTTAAAAATAAAATAAAACAGCGGTTTCGGGCAAATAACGATCTAGTTACCTTTCTATATTAGTTAGATGGGTAGACCCGGCCCAATTTTTCTGACCCATTCTTCTTCAGCCGGCCCAACACTCTTTTGGATCTAATTAACCCAAAACCCTAATTTAACCTAACCCTACATTAATTTCTTAATTAACCTAATCTCCTAATTAACCTATTCTAACATTCTAAACGGCGCTTACGAGATCTACCTTCTGCACCGAGCGGACGAACCAAAACTGGCAGCCAGAAGAGCAAATCCGACCAGCGACACCTCGAAGCTCCTCCCCTGCGCCGGACCTTGCCCCGTCTACGTCGACCAGGTGAGTACCGGCTTTCCCTCTTCCCTCCTGAGTCGGTGAACCCTCGTTGACGATCTTCTCGTTGCACAGCGAAGAGAGTCGTCCCTTGCCGGTCCACCACAGAGGAGAGGTGTCGTCGCCGCTGGAGTCGAACAGCAGGGTGCAGTGTGGTCGCCGCTGGAGTCGTGCATCAGAGACGGAGTCGAACAGCAGGGTGCAGTGTCGTCGCCGCTGGAGTCGTGCATCAGAGACGGAGTCGAACAGCAGGGTGCAGTGTCGTCGCCGCTGGAGTCGTGCATCAGAGACCAACCGCTGCTGCCATCGCCAAGCCCAGTCCGGCACGCGAGCCTCACTCGAGTCCGTTAAGGGAGGGCTGTCACGGATCCTGACCGAAGTGGATCGGTTGGTGAGTCCTCTGCACTGTCCCCTCCTACTTCACCGTACTGTTTTAAGAGTTGGGTTAGGAGAGATGAGTATCTTGGCCTTGGTTGGTAGCATGTTGAAAGGGTAGAGAATGGATGGGTTGGATGTATGTATATTGTGTCTCTTGTTTTTGTTTTTAATAAGATCTGCAAGGTTTAGTAAGGGAAAAAGGGGTGCTGTCTTAAAAACTTGATTTTAGATCCAAAACTAACCCAGTTTTTTTTATTGTTTGTGAGCTGAACTTGCTGACTTTGAACCCGTAATCGGATAGCTTAGATCGAACATCCACCGTTGAATTTTTTATATACTGTAGAGAGAAATACATAGTTTAATGTGTTAAAGTTTGAGAGAAAGTTAACGGTCGGATTGAGACTTACGAAGTCTTGAAGTAGAGCAGTTGGGCTATTTTTGCAAAAGAGGAAGAAAATTTGACTAAGTATAGAATTCTAGTTTTATTCCAACTTTAGAGAATTTTATGGGAGAGTTGAGCAAGTATTTTTGAGAGATCTTTACCCCGATAGTTAGTATGCATATCATAGAGGATCTAAGATTCTATTCTGGAATTTTATAACCTTATCCAAACGGCGTTTATGAACCCAAAATCAGGCTTTAACGACTATAGTATAAATATAGAATGTTCGATAACTCTTATAAAATCTTACTAAATCCTTACTAAACTTTTCAATGAGAACTAGATTATGGACAAAGGTTCTAAAAGAAAATATTAGAACTAAATGATAGACTTTGAGAATTTTTGGCACTAAGGGTAAAATGGTCTTTTACCGTAAGAGAGTTTTTCCGTAATTCCTTCGCATGAGGTTGGACATCGAGATGTGATTTTTATATACATGCCTTAATTGACAGGCGTTGGAGTTATCATGAGTACGGACTATTTGAGACGTGTTAGAGTGTATTTTGACTCAGGTAAGTCCTTGCGACTTACTTAGCCGGTTTCTGGATGTTAGTTGAGTGATAATGGTTGTGTGTGTACAATGTGTGTTATAATAAATAACAACTTGTTAGGACGACCGTGGTTATATTGTTTTAAGGCCCAAGTGTATGTATAACGGGCCGTGACATCACTGCCCAGCTCTGACAGGAGACTGGGAGGTTCTCTATACCCAGACCATACAGGTACACGGTGAGATGCATCGGATCCACTCCTGATGGGTACACGGGGGCGGAGGCGAGGTTTGGGAATCCCTCGTGTCACAAAATAAGTATCATTAGAGTGAATGACTTAAATGAAGATAATAAATGGATTGTTTGAAAAGCATGATGAGTGTTTATTATTCTTATGTGTGTGTGTGTGCTATTATTATTTTGCTAATATTTAGATAACTAGCTAACGGTTCTTGTTGTTGTTGTTTTAGATTTACCGCAGGTTAGATCAGCAGCTGAGTGATCCGGAAGTAGTGGTCAGCCGGGTCTCCGTACTCCTTAGAGTGGGGTTTGGGGTTGTTTGTCTTTCCTTTCTTTTGGTTAAGACAGTTGATCTTTTCTTTTGTTTAAGTACCGTAGGCTGCTAGACAGTGTTGCATTCATTACTATAAAAACATGAGTTTATGAATTTCGGTTTCCTTATTGTGTCTTGTTGCAAGATCCTAGTATTGTTGTTGTCAAACTGAGGTCGGGACCCATTGTGAGGTCCTAACCAGTAATACTCCGGGTTCTGAGAATTTGGGGTGTTACAAAAATTTATAAGTTACATAAAATTTGCAGGATTGTCAGGTATTTATCGTCATTTTGAAGTATTCACTAAAAGTTGATGTATTTATTGTCTACACTCATAATTATACGTGGAGAACAAGTCACTTTACTTTCTGTTTTTACGTTCTGTTTGTCCGCTTTATCATAATATATGAAAAAGTTGTTTTAGTATCGTTTTTTTTTCAAGTAAAAAATACAATAATTATTTGTGATATATCTGCCGAAATGAAAAGCTTCGCAAAACTTAAGTTAGATATAATTTACTAGATTGTCAAGTATTTATAGTCATTTGTGATGTATTCACTAAAATTTGAATGTATGTGTTGTCTATATCTATAATTATATGCGGGAACGGGACGTTTTATGTTCTTTTTAACCACTTCATCATAAATATACGAAACAATTATTTTAGCAATGTTTATTTTCATGTCAACTCTACGCGAAAAACGGGACACATTGCATGTTTTTATCTACTTTATCATAAATATAAGAAAAAGTTGTTTATGTATCGTCTATTTTCATGTCAAAAATACAAGGGCTAATTTAGTTAATAGGTTTTTTAAATTTTATTTTAAGTAAGTGGGCCATTTAGTTTTTTAATTAAGTAAATATACCCCAACCTTCTGTATTTTATTTCAAACTCTAAACCCTCTTACCTCAAGAGGTACGTTATTAAAACTAAAAAGGTCTAATAAACCAAATTGTTTCAAAATAGAACAGTCATTTGTGATGTATTCACTAAAATTAAACACTTAAAAAAAAATATAAGTCACATACAATTTACACGATTCTCAAATATTTATGGTCGTCGGTGATTCATTTGCTAAAAGCTGTATATATGTATTGTCCATATCCACAATTATATGTGGGAACGGATGCATTACGTGATTTTTGAATCTATTTTATCATTAATATACTCAAAATTTTGTTTTAGTAAAGTTATTGTTATGTCAACAATATATGTGATGTATTAGCTAAAATGAAACGATAAAAAAAAATACAAGTAAGATATAACTTGCAGGATTACCAAGACGTGATATGCGAGGAATAGGACGTGCTACGCTCTTTTTATCCGCTTTGTCATGAATATATGAAAGAATTGTTTTAGTAACGCTTATTTTCATGTCAGCAATACAGTAGTAATTTATGATGTACTCACTAAAATGAAACGCTATAAAAATATAAGTTGGGTATAATTTATTAGATTGTTTGGTATGTATAGTCATTTGTATTCACTAAAATTTGAATATATTTATTGTACATCCCCATACCTATACGCAGAGAATGACACGCGTTACGTGTTGTTTTTATCCTATTTAACATAAATATACAAAAAAGTTGTTTAAGTAACACTTATTTTCATGTCAACAATACGGTAGTCATTTGTGATCTCTCAACTTAGGAGTTTGCATAATTGGACCGGACCAGACCGGAAATAATGCTAAAGGAGTTTAGTCATGATACTAAGCGTAAGATTGGTTCCATTATTACGGTTGAGTTGGTACAAGAGGGTTTCACAGAGATGGATTTTCATAGATATCACCGATGTTGCTCTTCATAGAGATGGATTTTCACAAGAATTTATGGTTACCCTGCGAAGCATAATAAAGGTCGAATATGAGCACTCATGAGACAATTAGTAGCCAATATTATAGATGTTATAGATGAGCCAAGTCTTTGTGATATGGATGCGTTGAGGGGTATTCACTTGGCAGCAAGTTGTCAAAGTCTGATACAGACAGACCGGTAGAGCAAGGGTCGTGTGCATGCGAGCGCACCGTACACATGTACATTATGTCCAATCCCAACACATAAACTCGGTGAGGTTTCGTCCTAAAATCAATTGATAATAGGAGAAATAGTCCACCGACCTTGTATACTAGACTCTGAATACCCCCAGCTTTCGATGTAGGAACTTATAATCTCCAACACAAGTGAGATAACCGGTTCATGCATTGTTATGTATGACTTTGATGGTGGGGGGTGGGGGGGCATGGGCAATCTTATAAGTAGAAAATGTTTCGTTTTCAAATGCTTTGGTTGTCCAGGGAAGAATGCTCGACCATTGTGGATCAAGCTTGGCAGATAAATGCTATTTATATATTATTTAAACACCAACCTAAACATATTCTTATTAATTGAAGCGTTTTATTTAAACACCAATCTAAACTAATTTATTTTACTATAACAAATAATATTTATATACTATTTTAAACACACCCTAATTTATAAGCTAGTATTTATGCGCGAACACATCCAAAACTAGACATGAGACCCAAAACCGTCGGTTTAGGTTTAACCTAAACCGACAGTTTGGTGGCGGTTTAGCCGGTTTAATAAAAATAAAGGAAAATTGGACCAAACCGGCGGTTAATTGACGGTTTGATGACCAAACCGGCCTGTTTGGTCCATTTAAAAAAAAAAAATTACTCAAACCGGCGGTTTGGACTAATCTAAACCGATAACCCACGGTTTGACCAAACCGGCAAACTTAAAACCGTCGGTTTGAAAACCGCTAGTTTGACGGTTTAGCTCAAACCGGACTCATCTACCCAAAACTACCCAACGTCATAATTATAGAATCATGTGACAGTTAAAGGAACAATATCCTAACTTTAAAGGTGCTTAAGCTATATATATTGCTGTTGCAGCCCATCCAATAATTTATATAATTTTATAAATTAATATTATTTTTGGCGACTATGGAGTTTTCAGGTTTGAAAATTAACCTAGACAGTAGACAGGTACATAAATAATATAAACAAAAAGATTTATTAAAAAAAGAGGAAGTGAAGATAATAAGATATGTATGGATATTAGGTGCAGTCGTAGGGTGGAAGAAGATATGGTTCCAGATATTGCGATTGTGGAACGCATCGTTTAAGGCGAAGATTTGCTTTTCCTGGTTAAACCCTAAAGTAAAATCCAAAGTGATTCCTAAATACAAATTTTATACAATTCTGAGTCTTTCTTTCACCACCCCCACTGTATCTGTCCGCCATTAATAAAAGATTTGGAGCTTCTTTCCTGCAATTCAAACTCCTTCGATTCAGCTTTTTCAAAGACTTCGAAATCAGCGAAAATCAAAGTTGGGTCACATGGACCAAATCAAATCTTACTTATATATATAGCTTATGAGGTAGCTAGATCTTTTCTGCACATATGAAATTAACTTGATTAAGTAAAGCTGCAGGTTGAAATAAACATAGTAATTAGTGATGCATCTAATCTTCTTGAAATTGCGTGCCTAGCTTCAGATGAGTTTGCATGCCTATTGGAGAAGAAGATGAAGAAGAATCAGCATCTTCTTTTACTTTGTCTACCAACAAGTGCAGTCTGCATGCATGCTGTACACCATGCAACCTTCCTCACATCACATCCTTATTACTACGTTATTGAGATCCATATACAAAATACGGGCAAACCCGAATCCACGGCTCAGATACTACCATATATGCAAACGGGCATATTCCACATAATATTAACCAATATTTCTGAAAGTATATTACAGAAACCCACCCAAAAATATGTTAAGCATATGCTTATAAAAAATATTTTAAATTGTGCTAAATTATAACATTTACTCAGGATCAACAGCCAGTTACACATATTTAGAATTCCTTAATGAAACTTATGATATAAGCTTCAAACCTCAACGTTGAATCTAGAAATTATATTGAAGGAAAAATAATAGATATTAAGAGAGTCTAATGAATAGTGATTAGAAACACGTTTTTTTCTCAAGATAATGTGTAAATACATTATTAGCAAACATTATGTGGCAATGAAACGATTTAATGTAATTATATGTGATATTGAAAAGTTTTATCTATATGTTTGCTTTTTTGCATTTGCACCACGCCTTTCATGCTAAACGTACCACATCTATTTCTGCGCATCTCAGACGTGTAGTAATAAGACTAATTCTAGTTTTTTTTAAAAAGAATAAGAAAAAGAGATAAATGTTTTGATATGGACTATTACGCATCCGTGCATAGTAGTAGCCATTTTTCTTTATTTTTCGAACGAAATGAGCTTTTTAGTACGGCTCCATAATGCGTAGTCGATAAGGTGGTACAAATAACATGTTTCATGTGGTACGAGTAACAATACACATGTGTTTGTACATACAATACTAAACTAATTTAATTATATAAAACATTAAACAAGTTTGTTTATTAATGAACATTTTAATTATGCTTAATTTATATGAATTGGGCGAATTGTGGTTAATTTTTATCCATTATAGACTTATAGTCTTGACCTTTTTTTTTTATGTAAAATTTGAATATAACACTATTGAATCTAAGATGGGAGCCTTTGTAGGTGTGCAATGCACTACTAACTTTGGTTTTTGTGGTTAGGTATTATGTTAAAATCTGAAGAGCAGATCCATATGTATTTGGAGGTTGAAAACGACGTCGTCCTATGAGAAAGACAAAGGGAATGAAACTGCCCTACTGGTGGGTGGTCTATTCGAATGGGCCCAGCCCAGATGGCATCCCGCGTTTAAATTGACAAGCCTTTATGAGATGGGAGCCCATACAAATTACGACCCTCCTCATTATTTTTTTTCTAAGAGGTACGTAGGTCACCGGTTCGGCGAAGTCGATCGAACCGAATCGGATGGTAAATTTTAGGTTCGAACTTGAATCTCTGGACTAACCACTTAAGTAGTCTATCACCACAACCCACTAGACCAACTGAGTATTGGTTCAAATATTGTTTTATTATCTTATTTAGGATCCTAAGCATATAAATGTTATGTTTAATGAAAAATAAATAAATATATAGGTATATATGAACATTTAATCTAACACATGAGATGTTACGTCGTCGTGAGTTTGAAATTCATCTCTACAACTAAATTTCTATGTTTGAATGTTGCCGTGATATAAACGAAAATCGCACCCATATCATTATCATATAAGGACTATGTATAAATAAATACGATTTCATGCATATGCTTGTGGGAGAGCTTCACTCGTTGCTTTCCAACGGATTATGGAAGATCTCAGTGGTTCCACACCCTTTTATATATATATATATATAGAAGATCATATGAGAATACTCCTAATGTAATAACATGAGAACAGATTCGTAATTATTATCAGTTTTGTTACGAATGTGTCATATTGTTTAATGTATTATTCGTAGTTATTGTTGGTTGAGTGGATTATTGGTAGTTATTGTTGGCTTCCTAATTATTATTATTCGTAGTTATTATTATTTTTTATATCTACTCTAAATCTCAACCCTTAATACTCACCATCCAACGGTGTACGATTGTTCTCATGTTTTTACGTTAGGGGTGTTCTCATGAGAACCACACCCTATATATATATATATATATATATAATGAATTACATATAACTTTTTGTATTTCTTTATTCATTTTTTTCCCAATGTAAATTGTTTCCAACCATTAAAAATACTTTCTGTGCAATTTTGTGTACAAACTTATTTGTAACTCTATATGGTTATATTAATAGAGTTAAAGCACGTACGATATAAGTCATAACTATGATGTATCATATATTTAAAAAAAATGTAAAAGGAAGATGGATCATACTTTTAGTTGGTGCAGAATAAGTAAAATCAAAGTTAGAATGATATGGTTGGACCACAATATAAGTCTATTATACAGATAATATCCTCAAAATATTTGCTTTCATCACTTGTCATATAATTTGGATTTCATATTAATGGCGGAGCATCACCTTCATTATCATTGCACTATACTTCCTATGGACATTTCTATCGTTATTATAAATACAACTAGCTAAGTATTTATGAAAAAAAGAAGAAGAAAAGTATGAACAACATGTATATATCAAATTTATTATGCTTTTAAATGAACCGAACAAGTAGATGCAAGCTACTTGTTACATAAATGCCACAAAATTTTAGTCCAAGTAGAGGGATTTTTAAAAACCTTTTTAAGCGTTAATCATCTCATAAAGATAATGTAGGGTTGTGCATACGGTCCGAATCGGTGGACCGTAAATTAAGAAAACTTTGGAACTAGACCGGACCGGGACCGAACCGGTCCAGTTTCGGGTTGGACTGATTTGTACATAAATTGTGCAATTTTGAATATTGCGGACCGGACCGGACCGGATTGGACCAGTTTGTACCTTAATTGTGCAATTTTGGTGAGGTTTTCCGGTCCAAAACCGGACCGGAATGGACCGGATCGGACCAAACTGGACCGGAATGGACCGGATCGGACCAAACTGGACCGGAATGGACCGGATCGGACCAAACTGGACCGGTCCGGACCAGAAATTCATAGTTTACGGTCCAACCCAGATTACGGTTTTATACGGTCCAAAAACTGGACCGGACCATAACCCGGATTTTCAAAAAAACCTGGACCATAGACCGGACCGTAAATTCCGGTCTGATCCAATTTTGCACAGCCATAAGATATTTTTTATTAATGTTGATCCGTCCTAAAAAAATCAAATTTAATCTCTTTATGAAAAACCTTCTCTTTGATGTTGATCATATATATACACATAAGCACAATTATTGGAATTTCATAAAACGACACAATTATTTGATGTTGATCCGTCCTAATAAAACAAAATATAGTTAATGAAAAACGTGAAATAGTAATTGCGATCCACATGCAGCGGTCACTTTGTTCCTATTCCAAAGTTTTGGATTGCTCGCTAACTTCCCAGCAAACATTCAACCAAGTCAGAGACTTATTACACATTAACATATCTAACATCAAATCGACTAAAATGATCATTGTATATGGACCGAATTTGAGTGTCAGTATCTATATCTACAAATATGCGAGATAGTTAGAGCATCTGCATACCAAAATTTATCAAGAAATTTCTTATTTGATTTTTTTTATTCACAAAATAATTGAAGATTCTTTCTTTCATCCCATAATTCATCAAAATTTATTTAACGTATAATTATAATCAACATTATGTTACATCCCTATATTTTGGGGAAAAAAAAATGTTCAAGTAGAAGGAATCTGTCAGGATGAGTATGCCTGTAGAAAAACTTATCTATGAATTCTTTCTCTTAATCTGACATTTATTTTTATTTTTAAATTTTAATTGCTAAAGAAACCTAGAAGTTCGACACGGAAGCCCGCTAATTGGGCCTTATGTAAATGGGCCAAAGTGGGTATAACCAGCCCAACTTTGCATTTCTCTTTCCATCCACCTGCGATAACGCTTCGCCTTCTCTCCCTCCCTCGAGTTTCTTCATAGTAGCCGGCAATCGCCATCTTCACCGGCTACTATCTGTGGTAATTGTAAGGAGAACCAGTGGTTTAGGGATTTTACGCCGGTTGCTTTAAAAAATTGGAATCTCCCTGAGAGAAATTGCGCCCATAGTTCTTCGTTGCTTCGGTTTCTTTCTTGGATCAATTAGCACACATGTTACTGTCCAAATCGTTTAAAATTGTGGCCATGAGGTTGAGATTTGGAAAAGAACCTTCATCAATGTGCTTACTATACTCCAATTTCGATGACCTAATGTGCAATAAAGCGGAATTTTGCTTCGTCCTATTAGATAAGTTCTTTTGAAGGGCATTGGTGTTTCACTGTAATCCTGCAAGTTGCATTGCTATTGTTGTATGGTTTGCTTCTATGTTTAGATCGCAAAATCAGCATCAACTGCGGATTACAAGCAGCCATGGCCATCTGCTACCAATCTACATGGAAGCTCAACCCCGTGTCCCCACATCTTACCACCTCCAACCGCAAACCATTCATTTGTGACGTATGAACAGATCTATCTTTGGTTATGTGGCGTAGATTAGACCGGTACAAAATCGGGCTCGGGTTGGGTTCGGACCGTGACCATTACTAGAAACTCTACCCATAAGGTACGTCCCGGATGTACTTGCTTGTGCGTTTTACCCCGGGATTTATCGTTTTAAACATGTAATATAATGCATCTAACACACTTTCAATCTAATTATACTTGCATATACGGGTCGGGTTGAGTTAGCCCGAGGGCAAAAATGTTTACTTATATTCGTCCCACCAAAACACGGGCCGGGCCAGACTCGAACGGCCAAATTATCTGTCCTTACCCATATTTTTTTTCGGACGGGCAGGCTGGACGGGCCGGTCTGAATTTGTACGGATCTAGTGTAGATGAAGAACCATGTTATGGAATTGTATTATTCAATCTTCTTGTAACATAACAAGATTAACAACAAAACTATAGATTATAAATCCAAGTTTTAAAAAACAGTTAGGAGGTGAGTGTCGAGATCACAAACTTAGACTATTGCATCTTATATTTTCTATAATTTCATAAGTACAATTATTGCAATAAATAAAACAAAATATAGTTGATAAACAAAACGTCTTGTAATTGCGACCCACATGCAGTAGCAAACATTTAACCAAGTCATAGACATTTCACATTAACCTGTCTTAGATCAAATCGACAGTTTTATTCCATCAAACAACAGACAAGATACAAACATGAAAACACTTGGAAATATTTTGTATCAACTCAACCAAACATTTTGAACATGTAAGATGACTTGAATTTGGTTTCTCCTAGCCAATGTTGCATATGAACACCAACAGCATCCAGATACATTCCACTCCTTCCATGAAATCCGACCACCTTGCCGTCGGTCTTTGTGGACGTAAAGAAAGTTCCAGTCTCCTCTCCAAACGGCCCAAATTTCCCGCGACTAGTGTAAAATGTTAGGGACCTAATCACTTTGGTGTGATCATCTCTGTTCGTCGGCCCATAGTACCCGGATATGCAAGTCAGAACTTCATGTGGGTACTCCAGTTTTATCTGGAAAAACAAAAAATCATTTCATGATTCAGGAACTCTGCTTCATTTATATTGATGATTGCTAAAACTGGATCTGAGTTTACTACCCGGTGGAAGTTGGTACCGTTGTTACCCCCATGCTTGACTGACCAAACCGGTTGTCCATTTCGATCATACTCTATTTGAATGGAGCATATTACTTCCGATCTGGTGATGAAGATCTGCTTGATCCCTGTGTATACACCATCATCCCATGTTTTTCCGCTATCACCGCCCCATGGACCCGGTCCACACAGAGCTGGCTCTTTCACCACACCATTACGAGGGATCTGTAAAAGCCAGAAAATGTAACCACCAAACCAATAGAATATATCTCATTGTTTATTTTTAAAAAAATATAGAGGTTTAATTAACCTCTTCACAGTGTGGCTGATTTGCAGCATGCTTAGCAGGCCATAATGATGGATTCTCAACATCGGAAGAGGCTACATCACCATTGCTAAGTGATTTAGATGGAGGATGAACTGCTGGTGTCACTTTCCCTTCAATTACATGCACACCAATGGCATCAACAAACAATCCCCTCCTCCCATGAAACCCTACAATCATTCCATCCTTTAACTTGGTTGAAAAGGCCATTCCTTGCTCCTCTCCATATGGCCCATGCTTCTCCTTTGTAGTGTGGAATGTCAAGGATCTGATAATGTTAGGTCCATAAAGCATTGTAGGACCATAGTATCCTGTTATATGTGTCAAAACCTCAAATGGGTAATCAAAGATGATCTGCAATAAGCATATGAATATTAGAGGTCAATATGCATAGAGCAATTCAATCACCAGTAGACATATAAATTCTTCTACCTTTTCAGTTTTGAAACCTCCAGTTCCTCCATTTCTTCTTCCCCAGACAGGTAGCCCGTTCTGTTCATACAAGACTCTAATATATACAATACCCATGTTTCGTGATAAGTGTATCTGTCTGATGCCGGTATAAACCCCATCATCAAACACGGTTCCACCTTTACCGCCCCAGGGTCCATACGTAATCGGTCCTCCAATGTCAGGGCAAGTCTTCTCTTTGGTTGAAGGAAGTGCTACTATCTTCTTCTCTTTCTTTTCATCATCACTGCTGCTGTCAGACTCAGAAGATGAACTCTGTGTTGAAAATTTAACTGGAGAAGAGACGGGGTGATTATCCTTCTGTTTTATGGCAACGACTAAATCGTAGTTGTTCCCAATGCTTCCTTGTATAACAGAATAACCATACTTTTCAGCGCCAGCTGCTACATAGTTTTGTGAAGGTACTATGGATTTTGAAGTGTTCTTGATAGGCTTCAGATGAGCTCCGATAGCATCTAGGAACCACCCAGATTTGCCATAAAACCCCACAATTTTGTGGCCGTTCATTGGAAATATAAAGTATGTTCCTTGTTCTACACCAAATGGCCCATACTTCTTTATGTTGCTCTCAAATGTAAGGGATCGAATACAAACACACCCTCCAGGATGCAAGCTACCGTAGGAACCATGGACGGAAGTCAGATATTCTTCAGGAAAATCAAGTTTTACCTGTCGGATTCAGATACAGAATGTCAAAACACGACCAATCTAAAACATCTACAGCCTACTTAAAATCTGTATAATACCTGCATTTAAAAATATGTGGATGCAAACAAAAAAGGAAGAAAAAAAAACAGTTGGTACACAATTGATGGAGAAAAATGACCATGAAATGAGAGGATCCATGCACAGACCTTTTCTGTTTTGTAGCCCCCAGTTCCGCCATGCTTTTCTGACCAAGCGGGATTTCCTTGCTTATCATATTCAATCTGAATGGAGTCGATAGCTGCCCCATATGTTATTACTATTTGCCTGACTCCTGAATACACTCCATCGTCGAATTGAGAGCCATGCTGACCACCCCATGGCCCAACAGCTATAGGATTCTTCTCCAATCCAAGGGCACTCTGAAGCTGCTAGAAAAAAAAAAGAAGCTATTGCTTAATGCAAAATTGAGAAGTAATTGTAAATAGAAAGAACAAATTGTTACCATTCTTCCAGGTGAGAAATATGAAAGTAGTGTTCAAAATATGCTTGTAAGTGAGATAGATGTGTTGTCTGATTTGCAAGGACAGCAGAATTTATTGAGCACCTGCTTGGCAATTTCTCATTATATAATTTGGATGCAGGTTTGAGAATGCCAGCTCCGGAAACCACTACAAACAACAGGATACAAAGTTATGGTATCAGATACAAAGTCAGAGAAGAGCATCAGGTCCCAAAATTCAATCAGAGAAATTCTCCTCTGCAGAATAATGCATGCATTTCAGACGGTCAGGAAATGCTCTTCTCTCTAGTTGAAGAAAAAAAAACACTATTACCAGCCATAAAAAAGCAGTCCTCGTGATGTAATAAAAAATATATGCTGAAATAGAAAGAGCATTAAGAGGAATCTAAGCATCCAATATCCTCTAGAACTAAGAGAATAGAGTATACTATTTGCATGGGGAAAAAATAGGACTCTTCAATATTCCATTTGAAACTCAAATGACATAATCTAAGGAAGTTCTCACACAAAGGCTGTTAGTAAAGCTCCGCAATCAGGATGTGGTTCAGCCAATCTCAAGGAGAACAGTTATGGTTTCACTGAAGCAGCCAATTATGCTAACACAAATAAATAGTCCACACTCCTTAGCATCTACAAATCCTTGGCAATACTTTCGGAACCATCTATGCTTCAGTTTTTCATCTTTTTATTTTTAGTCCACCATGTGGAATTATCTAAATGGGAAACCTTTACTGCACAGGTAGCAGAAATTAGTGTTTCAATGTCCTTGCGGGCAAATGACTAGTTTGCCATATACAAATATAAGCATCAGTCAGACTAGCAGGAAATCACTGTGATGAAATTCATCACTGCCTGAATTTGATGTCATGAAAAATGATGGTGAACTTATTTATAAATAAAATTGAAAAAGATCAAAAAAAACAGAGGAGGGCAAGCTTATGTGAAGTGTACTCATTTGATAGAAGAAAAATCCAAGCACATATTGACTCGATAGCACTGATGTCTTTCGGGGCACTATGAATGGATTGAAAATGCTATACTATAAATAGAAGTCGGAGGAAGTATAATAGGTTTGATCGATTTAACTCCAACCAAGACATTTTTGGTGTGTTCATTTATAAGCCCTACTTGAGAAATACTCACTGAAATATGTGAATTCCCTTTGTCGTGTATATTTTTAGAAAATAATGAAAATAAATGTCTATTCTGAGGTAGATTTGCTTATTTTCTATGTATCATCAGATAAAAGGTGTATTTAGCATATAATTAAACAGAAAAAGAAAGGATGCCATCAGGATTGCTTATATATCAAATTCCCTAACAAAATACAAATTTCTGTGAAGTGAAACTATGAGCGTCTGCTGAACTTACAAAATACAAATTTCTGTGAAGTGAAACTATGAGCGTCTGCTGAACTTACAACCAGACGTTTTCTCAGACTCGTACAAAATGTGGTCACTACAAAAGAAAAACTCCATGCATTTTACAAAATTCTAGGACATGTCAAACTCGAACATTAGATGACCTTTAGTCGATGAGCATATATGCATGAATAACAGAAAAGAAACTCCCCACGGAAAACCAGCAAAAGGAAAGATAAGAGAGATATCAGATCAGCAAGGGAAGCACACAGACATCAACTTTGGACCTTCACCCACTGTATACCGACAAATGTACTGATAAGATTGCAATGAGGGTTGACAAAAACTTACTCATCCTTCAAATTCTGAATCTTCTCCAGATCCTTGATCCTTCTCATGCATATTCTTATCAAACTGTTGCCTCGCTATTTCAACCAGAAGCGGTGTATTGTGTTGCTGCAAAATCATAAAAATACAAGAATGAATTTTCATTTGATCTCTCGATTCAAATAGAAAGAGGCAATTTTCCCTTCCTTTACCGAGTTATACACATGTTATGAATCATGATGTAGATTCCCTCGATAAATAAAATATCACCCACAATTAACCGATGAATAATCTAAAAATAATCTAAAAGCTCGTGTTTTATGGAACCTTTTCTTTATAAAAAGAGGGAGAGGATACTTCCCTTAATGTCTCCCCATTTGTGATATAAGTTCAATGGTGGATCTAATGAGTGTAGCTAGTTAACGTAGTTTACCACTTGAGTTTCAGGTTTGAACAAGTGATAAGATGAAACAGTTTCCCAATTTTTCAAACCAGCAGGCATAGAGTTTGCTACTTCTGCTGTTGAAATATGACTCATATATAAGTAAGAAAAAGTGAAGGCCAAAACATACTATTGATTTGCTTCCCAGACGCAAAAACACCTGAACTTGGACAATCTCCAAAGATTTTAGAATTCATGGGTTTTTTATACCTCAAGATTTAATGCAAGGGTGATCTTAATAAGAGTTGGCCAATTAGTTTAGAGTCATATTTTTTCTGATCAACATCAAACTGTAAACAGCTTCACTGCAGGTCCATGTATGGCTATATCATAATTCATGAAGCAAAATATCAAGTATCAACATTGTAAAATAATGAAAAGATTATAACAGAATGGCGCACCTTATTCGATATCTTCCTATTGTCAATTGTTTTAGGATGCAACCCGTGCGTGTACGGCTCACCTGCGCCCTCCACGTCTTTGTACCCATCGGGTAGAAGAAAAATTAACTTAAAGTTTGCCCGTCGGAGGCATTCCCGAAAAAGCTACACCTTCAAGAGTGGGAAATGGTAGAAATTTCGAAATTAGCGGGTGTAACATTTGTAATGATAAAACAATGACGAAGAATGAAAAGGCGGGAACAGAGATAGGAAGTTAAGTAACATAGATCAAATAATTAACTCTGTTCGAAGAAGATGAAACCTGCAGAAGGCGATTAGGGTTTCAATCAGGGTATTTTTTTATTTTCGAATTTGACCCACTATTTTGAGGTATTTATAGAATCTGCACCAGTACTTTATTTTCAGAAAATAACCCAACTTTATGAGATTTATACTTTGTCCTGGATTTCATGCACAAATATTCTCCCATGATTTTCAGTACAATGAGAAATCATTGTCAGATGAATATATTAAATGGACTATTAACGCATATGATTGCTTTGAGAAGGTATGGGTGCTTTCGCTGGATAACGTCTCTTATGAGGTGAAGCTCATGTTAATCGTGATCTTATTATTTAAATGATCAAAGTGATCGCAATTAAATTAGGTGATTAGATTTTGTTAGTAACCGAAGAGGTAGAATCTAAATTTTATGATGAGGGTTTTGTGTGGTTTGCCAACATTGAGGATGCATATGTTTCCTCCATTGTCATATCATCCCATGTATTCTAGATATCTTCGAGCCGAGTACGACTCGATGTCAAAAAGGGAAGGATAATGCAATCCGATATATGTCCATTGCGTCTTCCATGCCAACTTTGCAACGTCTCAATACTGATATTCTCGTTGATATGGTCGGATCTAAAAAATGCACGATGCTAATTTTGAAGGTCTTTTGAAAATCTACAACTTTGTAGTTCACATGAAAGTTCGAATCTATTGGTAAGATGCACAAAAATGCCCGACAAGTTGCCTACTAAAAATCTCATGGGCTTATTATTAGAGTGATATTCATTAGCTCGTACGTTCTCCACCTTAGTCAGATGATTTATTATCACGAAGCCCATTGATCAAGATTCGTCACCCGACTCGTTTGTCATCTCGACCATGAACCGGTGATTTATTAATTGTTGTTTTTTAATTAGTTTTATTTTTATTTAATTTTTCAAAGTTAGTTATGATTTCCTAGCTAGTTAGTTGATTTATTTTTCCTAGGGTTTGTAACGTTAGTTATTTTAATAGTTTAGTTTTATCGTCTATATATGCTATAAATTAAGGCTTCAACCTCATTAATAAAACAATTTATATTAGATTCATAAGTTCATGTGTTATCTTGTTAGTCGGATTCTTAGTCGAATCAACCAATAATATTCTTTGACATTCGGAGAAGTTGAACTCGACGAAAGATCAAGACTGTGAGAGTTCACACCACTTCCATTATTAAATGTGATTACAACTTCATAACTATTATTAAACGAACTTATTTGTTGCTCGTTAAACATTGAATATTGTATCGACTGCAATTACCATTTTTTTTAAAAAAATAATTGTTTATATTAGAACAATCAATACAAAGGTGTGAGAATTAAACTAATACTATGGTTAAAACTTCTACTCAAATTGAATTTCACTTCCTTAGATAACAGTTGTCAGTTGTAATCATGATAGAGGTAAAATCTAATTTTTAAGTAGAATTTATATAACATCTTACTACCAAATCTTTATATAAATTGATTGTGGCGGTTTTTTGTAAGATCCACTTTCTGTCTGTTTGTTTGTTTGCTCCTTTGTGTATAGGGTGTGATAAGGTAGTGATATAAACATAAAGGGGAAGAATACTCATCTGACGAGGGATGTATGTGAAGTAATTAGAATGCACTTTGTTATATCTTCAAGACCTTTGAATGCTTATGCTCTGAAAACGGCAATGAATATTCAACGAGGGTGGAGAGGTTGACCGGAAAGTTATGCAATTTAGTGGTCATTTCCTCCGGGTTATGATGGTGCAATTGGGTGTGTGGATCTCAAATATCCAAATTAACGCAACACAATGAGATTGTTTCATGAGAAGAACGACCCGATGATGAGAATGTTAAGTCAGGCGGAGAAGGAGGAGTTTCCATGTTGACGTCTACAGACTACTTATGAAAGGAGTTACTTAGGAAGGGGGGGGTGTTCGGCTTTAATAGACGGGATTCCTTCATCGTCTTTTGAGTCGGCTTGTGGCTTGAACAACACCAACGTTGTCGTATTTATTTTTCTCACACGATAGCGTGGTATTTGCAAAGGCTGCTTGTCAACAAATACGAGGTACGAGAATGAAACTGGTCAATTATAAAATAAAGTTGAAGTAATTCATTCGATGTCATGACGGACTTATGTGTTGGTTAGTTATTAATTTCATAAAACATCCTCATAAATTATTTTCCATTTACTAATGCCATAAAATCTCCTTTTTAAGCGGTTTTAGTTCCAAATTAAACCACAGCATTATTTAATTAACCTAAAATTTGTATAGTTACAATCATTAGTATACTTTTTCTTATTATAATATTTATTAGTTTAATTTTTTATACTACTAGTTCAAATTTACACACTAGTATGAAGCTAATGTAATTCATGCTAGCTTGGTACCATGGCAAACTTTCGGTCGCTTCTGGAATTCAGCTAAGCTGTCAAATTTACACACTCTTAATGGTAGATGCCCTAATAGTGTTTGCTTTCTAATTATATAAGTCAGCCTTAATGGTTTGTGTCAAGTGTCTACTAGTCAGAATAGAAGGAATCGTGAAGGTTGTGTCTTATAATTAATTTAAAATATATAAAAATCCAACTAAATAAAAAACTTATAAATTTTAGAATGTCAACTTGTGACAAGTAATATGACAAATGATTTGAAATGGGAGATGAATGGCCAAAGCATAAGAAGATGCTAAACAATTGATAGATTTTGGTGGAGAATAACCTTTATATAGTGATTACGAGAGAATAACAATTAGGAATAAATATAAAAGTAAATAAGATCTCGTTATTACGATCTTCCAAGCTGCCAATGGTTAAAGCTCCTCGAAGAATTTATAAGTGGAAACCCTTTTTTAGTTGATTCTCTTGTAGGGTCCTTTTCATGCAACGCATGAAGACCGAGGATCTTGCCTCCTATCGTGTTCAAACTTTAATGCTAATTTGTGATTATCAACCACTACGGTCTAGGAAATTTCAAATTTAGGTTCAGTTGATTTTTGGCCCGGTCCCTTATCACTCTCGTTAACAAATATATATGATTTTGTACTATGATATCGATGTTACCATAATCTTGATCTTATATATGATACCATGATAGATTTTGATAAGCTTACTTCAATAATTTATTAATGACCTCTCGAAGGCTTTAAATACACAAAATGAAGAAATAGGTAGGAAATTAAATAACAAGTAATTTGAAAAGTAAATAATAACAAAAAAATATAATTTAATTAAGAATATTTCGATCTTATCAAGATTTCGATCTTATCAACCATAACCAAACCCCAAAAAATGCTCTCCACCGTAGTTGAACAATGGAACCCAACCACCACTAACACACCACCAATCCTAAGCTTACCGAGTACTGACCACCCATTTCGGCCTATCGGCCAACCCTGTGAGAATGAATTTTTGACTATTTGTGGGGCAATAAGTACGTTGGATAGGTGTAGTGGTAATTTTGTGGTGGGGATAGTAGTATCTCCAATACCTGTAGATGGAACACGCATACCATTCCCAACAATTATCGAATTTAATGAACCATTACGCGAAAAA
This sequence comes from Fagopyrum esculentum, assembly GCA_033239045.1. Lineage (NCBI taxonomy): Eukaryota > Viridiplantae > Streptophyta > Magnoliopsida > Caryophyllales > Polygonaceae > Fagopyrum > Fagopyrum esculentum. The sequence continues at coordinate 308,578 of BSUD01000375.1, forward strand.
GACGAGAGAGAACCTGAATTATTCGTCATGTGAGATGTCGCTCCCGTATCCATGTACCAAAAATTATCCGTAGGATTTAATGTCATTGTAGCAAAAGATTGGTCCAAAGCAGTGGGCTGAGCAGCAAAATGGGCCTGTTGTTGCATATGCTGATTTGGTCCGGGCCCAAAAATACCTTGTTGAGGAAAGGGACAAGGAGGTGCTGCTGGTGGGCCTGCTGCAGACTGGGCCTGAGGCCATCCTTGGGGAGCTGGGCCGCCTGGAGTGGGCTGAGGAAGTGGAAGCCAGCCAAAGTGTGGATGCCACACAACCCTAGCCGGCCGCTGCTGCTGCTTCCCCTTGCGACCACGACCCCGCCGGGACTGGGTGGACTCCGGCGTCGACTGGGAGGAGCCGGACCTGGGCTGCGCGGTGGAGCCGGACTGTTGGGGCGCCGAAGAGCCGGAATGCGAACCGGAGGAGGGCTGTTTGCGGGACTCGGCAGTGAGGGCAGGCTCGCCGGCTTTTTGAGCGGCCATGCGAGTTTCTTCCAGGAGGAGTTGAGAGCGAGCCTTGGTGAAACTCGGTATGGGATCGGTTTGCTGAATAAAACTCGCGGCAGCATTATACTCAGCAGGCAAACCCGAAATTAGTTGAAGAACAAGACGGGTTTCGGGAACCGGAGAGCCAACACCTTTGAGTTGATCTGCCAAGGACTTAAGTTGAAGACAGTAAGCATTGATCGAAGAGAATCCGGATAACTTACAGTTGGAGAATTCATGCTCGAGATAGACGGCACGGGTGTTTTTGTTATCTTGAAAAATATCTTTGATTCGATTCCAAGCCTGAAGAGCGGTGTCATCGGAGTCAAGAATTTGCAAGAGAATCTCCCGGGAAACCGTGCTGTAAATCCATTGTAGGACAGCAGCGTCAACTTGAAGCCATAACGAATCTTCAATATCCATAGGTTTAGGCACCTTCTCATCAATATGATCAAGAACATTGTGAGCTTTTGCGGTAACGCGAAATAAGGTGACCCATGAAGCATACGGAGTGTCATGGTCAAGAACAAGAGCAATGTTGTTTTTAATGTTGGAGATTCCAAGGGCGGAGTGGAAAGAAGGTTTCCGTTCGGCGGCCATGGAGGAAAAAAACGAGAAGGGGAAAACGTGTTTAGGGTTTGAGGCAAGCGGAAGAGAGTTTTTGGAACGAGAAGTCTGATACCATGTGAGAATGAATATGAATTCCCCTTAGGGTTTCCGTTCAGCAGACGGCTCATATTAATAATAACGTGAGTTTACATAATTACAATTAGGGCACCCTATATTTACATATATTTACATAAACTATCAAACCCTTCTCATCTGACCGCCATCTCTATAACCTACTGGCCACAACTCTCAACAACCTCTCTTGGCCTCTTGTTGTCTACTTCTCCTCGGAAGTTGTTCTTGGAAGAGAGTGTCTGGTAAAACCCACCACACACACAACACCCACCTCGGCCTACCGGCCTCCTCTCTCGGATTAACGAGTAACGGCCATCCGGCCACCAACACCCCTTCATTTTATTTGTATTAACTCTACTCATGAAATCTGAAATCAAGTTCTTTACAAAAGAAATTCGCTTTATTATCAATTGATTCTTGTATTGCTAGTATGGATTATGATGTATCCTTTTTCATATTGACCTTTTCTTCCATTGATTCGTTCTACAAGAACTCCTTATCCGTATCCTCGATCCAATGACTGCAACTTTTGGTTGTATGTCATTGATCGATTAGCCACAAACTCTTAACCTAAATATTGATTTAATCAATAGTTTTATGGATAGGATTTCGGTTATCCTTTGATGTGTAACCCTGGCTTCACGTGCCTTTTTCAGACTCCAATATCACAACCTCTTCTCGTCTTCACCATGTTCGTGAGTTTCATTATAAGGCGGCACGATGTAGTTGCTGGCTATGGTTATCTTGCATCGTTCGTACGCCTCTAACCCCATATATGATGGCCCATCTGGCAAAATCCTTGTTGTTGCAAGAAGATGAAGATAGGTTTTTAAAAAGAAATAAAGAAATGTAAAGGTTACAAACTTTTAATCAACAATTGTTTGGATTAACTTAAAACGGATTACAATCAATAATAATTATTTTGTTGATTATTTATTAAAAGAAAACTGAAGAAAGTTTGTTCACCAACCTCCTCGAGGAAATCTCGCCGACAACCATATATGCAAAAACGCTTTTGATTGTTCTTTAGACCAATTCTCTTTCTTAATTGGGAAGTTTTGAAATTAAAAAAGGACTTCACTTGTTTACAAAATATTCATTCTAATCCTTCTAACAAAGGTCCAACTTTGACATTGTCTTCCTCTATGAAATGTTATACAAAGAATGAGCAGGTTAATCTCGTCTTAAGGGCACCAATCTCGTGTCCTAACGACCCTAAAAACACCAAAAAAATAAAAAGAAAAAAGAAATTTTAAGGTCGATTGAGTTAAGAATCAAATCTTTATTGTCCAACGCAATTAAAAATAAAAAATAAACAGAATCAGAACAATCAAAACAAAAGCACTCATTCTCCAAGATCTTGTGTATTAAATCAATTTTTAAACCAATTCGTTATGAACAATTTTCTTCTTATAAATTGTTATTCTTTTAACCATCAAGGAATACACCTTTATATATGATGATACTCGTGTTCTGCAAAATCGTCTTTTTAGGTTTGATATTGTCTTTTGGTGGGGTTTTGAGCGTTTTGTCGAGAAGGGGGTGTGGATATGTGATCGACTCTTAAGGGCTCTGTTGCAGTGCAAATCTGAGGTGTCCACGATTGTTTCTCAAACTTCTTACTTGTATACTTCCTTCGAAGATGAATGTCTATGCTCGTTGCTTCCTGTTGGTTGGATATCGTGCTTTCCCTTGAAGATCTCTTTGCGTTCGGGTTTTTATGATGTATTTTTGTGCGTTTATATTCTCCTTTGTCGTGACACTTTATAACGGTTATGATGTATTTTATCAACAATGAACCTCCCGAACAGCCACTGGCCAGAGCTCCTCCTTGAAGAATCTATAAGTGGAAACCCTTTTTAGCTGAATCTGATTCTGTTCTTAGTGCTCTTTTCATGCAAAGCGTACAAGACCGAAGACTTTGCCTCCTAACGTGTTCAAGAAGACTTTGATGCTAATTTGTGATTATCAACTGCTACGGTCTAGGAAATTTCAAAATTAAATTTGCCACGGCTCCCAAAGCTTTAAGACTCAAAAGAGTACATAAACAGAGGGGATCCGGTCTACAAATACATTATCAAATGACTTATATCATCATAATACAAGCAACACACATAGTTTATACTAGTCACCCGATTCAACCAATCTGGATCGTACAATGTCACATGCTTCAACTTATTGATAATACATTACTACAGATTCAAGCAGTGATTGGGGCATGAACTGCTATCTTATGAAGGAGTTCGTCCTTCCTGGCACCCACAATCCTTTCAACCTCCTGCCCCTCTTTCAGTATAACAAAGCTCGGCATTGCCTCCACCTTGTATTCCTCAGCGACATCCTGCAACCAATGATTTCATTTTGCATACAAATGAGCTCCTATAGTAAGTAATCTTAGATCAACTTGCTAACTTGTTTACATAAAAATGGAATAACTAAACTATAAAGTATTGTTCTTACCTTCAAGTCATCAACATCCACCTTGAAGAACACCACATCAGGAAACTTCTTGGCAAGCTCAGACACGTACGGAGATATGACACGGCAGGGACCGCACCATGATGCGGTGAAATCGATCACAATCTGCCAATAAATTTGTCAAAATCTCTAAAGTCACGGTTGAACTTCAATTTGCAAATTCACCATAATCTACAATGCTAGCTACAGATCACAACCTACCGAGATCCTCTTTCCTGAGGGTTTCTCTTCACAAAGCAGAATAAATTCAAATTCAATCGTGTTACCGCCTATACAAGATATTACAAAACCTAATTCAAAACGATTGGCAGAATTCAGTTTAAAGCCTAATTGCAGATGAACTTTCTCAAAGCAAAGTTATAGCAGAAATTTCAAGTTTCTGGGAGCCTGCACTCACAGTTTTAGAAGTCCATAACAGCAATCGCTGTTTTCCTTGTGTTCTAAAGCTCAAAATAGCAAAAGGACCTGGAAGATTTTAGGGTAGAAAAGAAAAAGAAAATACCAATTTGCCGGAATCCTTGGCTTTCTGGAACTTCTCGTTCCACTCCTGGACCGTGTAGCATGCGATAACTTGTGCTTCTTCCGCCATATCTCCTTGTCTTCTTCTTTACTTGTCTTCTGCTTCTCAAAAAGTCAATTGGCGTGGATCGTCAAAAATGCTCTCTGGATTATGCTTATGCTGTTATGCAGGAGAATGAATTGTGTAGTGTGCGCCTGCCACCGTTTATATTTATAGCGAGGTGCCGACGTGAGTATGGATGGAGGTAATTTACGAATGTGCCACCAGGCGTGTGAAGTGTGAATGCTTGGGATTCCTGTCTTCCTGATACGTGCTGGTATAACGAATTGAATATAGACGAACGCGTCGTTTCGGAACAGAGTGAAAACAAAAACCAAACCGTGACGTCTGCTGTGACGTATTACACCTATGCTTCCTTCCTTCCTTCTAGGAGGTGTCTTTTTACCGCACAAAAAAATAATTCTAACAACGTTCTTGAGGAAATTACACAAAACCACCTATTATATATTTAATATTTTATTTAACCATCTCTAATTTTTTTAGTTTTTATTTAACTACCTTCTTTGATTATTTTGTAATCAGATTACCACTAATTGACAGATTTTTCAGATTCCGTCAATTCATAATCTTCACTGTAAAAAAATCTCTTTAATCAATAAACAGAAGATTAAAAAAATTTGTCAAATATTCTTCCCACCACCGGTACACCAACGGTCCACCGTCGAAAGAAAGAGAACCTTGAAATAGAATATGAATTAGAGTGACGAACCCACAAAATTGAACAACATACAATAATAAAGAAGAAATTGAGCCCTCAATCAAATATGAAGAGCAATATACCACTTAAAATTTAAATCTATCATTAACGTACCACTCAAAATTTAAATTTTCTTTATGAATCATATGAACAAGCTAACCCTAAAACATGCAAATCAACCAAAAACATCAAATTACTTTAGGGATTCGATAGATTTTAGATTCGAATTGTCTAGTATTTAGTTTTTATATGAGATTCCAATCAGAACAGTCATATTTGATTAAAAATCAAATCAATTTATTTTATATATTAAAACTTCAATTGTTGAATCAAAATTAATTCAAACAATTAAATAATATTATTAAAAGGAAAAATAACCCAAAATAATACCAACTATCAACATTGAACCGAAAATAATACGAACTTTGAAAATTACTAGGAGCGATACAAACTATCAATGTATTTACCAATAATAATATGCCATGCTTTTCCGGCAAAAACTTTAGCTCCGGCGATGATGTGGCAGCCGGAATGTTACATGTCATCAAATAAATGGATTAAATGTGTGATGTGGATTTTATTTTTAAAAAAATCAATTTAATATTATTTAAAATATTAAAAAAAATTAAAAATTTTAAAATTTTAAATAATAATTTTTTAAAAAACATTTGTACAAAATTTTTTTAAAAATATTTTTTGTAAAAAAAAATTTTAATAAAGTTTGAATATTTTTTTAAACAGGTTTGTAAAAAAATGTAAAAATATTTTTTTTATAAAATGTTAAAAAAAAAATCCGAAAAAAATTCGAATATATTTTTTAGGAAAAAAACTATTTTTACAAAAAATTTGGGAAAAAAAATTCTTTAGGAATTAGGTTACAAAATTTAAAAAAATTAAATTCGAATATTTTTTTACAAATTATTTTGTTTAGGATTAAAATTTTAATTTTATACAAAAATCCGAAAATAAATTTGATTAAAAAATATTATATTTTTATATTTCTGGGAATAATAAATATTATTACATTTTTTTACAAATCTATTTAAAAAAATTTTCAAAATTTTTATTTTAAAATATATTTTTTAAATAAATATTTGTACAACTTTTTTAAAAAAATATTATTTAAAATTTTAAAAATAATAATTTTTATTTTTTAAATATTTTAAATATTATTAAATTATTTTTTTTAAAAATAAATCCACTTCACACATTTAACCCAATTACTTGATGACATGTAATATTCCGGCTGCCACGTCATCGCCGGAGGTAGGGTTTTTGCCGGAAAAGTATGGCGTATTATTTTTTGTAAATACATTGATAGTTTGTATCACTCCTAGTAATTTTCAAAGTTCGTATTATTTTCGGTTCAATGTTGATAGTTGGTATTATTTTGGGTTATTTTTCCTTATTAAAAATATTATTATTTTAATTAAATTTTACTTTTATTGTGTCTAGATCGATTATATATACTCGTATTAAATATGATCAAAAAATTTCTTATTTTAATCCACCTATGTAAACATAAGATTATATTAAAGGTCCGTTTGAAAGACCAAAACTTAAAACTTATGTACCCATCAAATTTATTAGGAAAAAAAATCGTTCAATCATCTATCTACTTGGTTTGCTCAATAAATTTCGGTTTCGGCTAACATTTTTTGATATTTCCAAACGGATCCTAAAATTAGTGACGCCGTTTCATAGTGAGGAGGCCAAACTTATGTACTTTGTATCTGTTATTTTGTATTGCCAAAGCGTAATCCGAAAAATCGCTGGTACGGAATCTCCCGCTGCCCCGTCGGAAAGTATGGCGTTCGTGGTCTACTCTCCTTCACCGGCACCACTATCGGCATGCCATTTGCGTCCAACCTTCAGCAACGGCTCTCCTACTTCCACCTCTTCTTTTATCTCCAATCTGCATCTTCCTCTCCCCAGGTATATTCGTCTACTTCTTTCCGCTTAAAATCCTACAACGATAGCTTAGCTTCAAATGACTTCGTGAATGCTCCTGAAGCCTTTTCCCTTGCTAAATTCGAATAGTATAGGTTTATTTCTCAATATTGTTTTTGAGATTTCAACATTTCACTAGGGCTGTATCTTGGTACTGTTATAGTGTTTTGCTAGCTTGTGAGATAGCCAAATTCTTGCCACAGAAGGTGCGAAATGCAGGGGAATGTGAAGCTTGATGTAAATTGTGAAGTAATCAATCATGTTGAGTGGTTTGGGTGTACATCTCTCGTTTTGATATTTACTCTTTTAGTTAATTATTGGAATTTGGCAGATTTTATGGAAAGAGATGTACTAGGAGAAGTCCTGGTCATTTGGAAATCATGTGTTTGCTTGCCAAGGCCAAAGAACCTAATTCACCTGCCCTGGACAATTTGTTTAAAGAGCCCCACAAGTATTTTGATCAAGTTGTCATCACAGTTCGTTCCGGTGACGGTGGCCATGGAGCTATTCTTAGTCTGCCTGATCAAAAAATTAATACTAAATCTCAGCTGAAAAATGATAAAGCAAAGCCCAAGAGGAAAATTTCATACAAAAGAGACCATGATGGATCTCTTATACTTCCCATGGGTGGACAAGGAGGTGATGTTGTGATCTATGCTGACGAGAACCTAGATTCACTGCTGGAATTCCACAAGAAAAGCCGGTATAATGCTAAGCGCGGGGGGACGGTTGATGCTATGGGCATATTGACCCGCAAGTTGCAAGATGGCCTTGCTGCTCCCACTTTGCGAATTCCTGTTCCTGTAGGTGTGTGAAGTCTTATTATTCTTATTTAACTATATTTGTTTTCTAGTTGGATGCTTTGAAGACTAAGAACAACATTTTATATGAACATCACTCTGTGTGCTACATGTTATGACAGGTACATTGGTACGACGTAAGCGAGGAAAAAATTTGGCAGATCTTGCTGTTCCAGGTCAAGAAGTTTTGGTGGCAAGGGGTGGACGTGGAGGGGTGAGATTTTGTGTTATTCTTCCTTCTGGGGCTGAATAAAATGCTTCCTCACTTGCTAAAATTCTATGTGCTCTCATAAATACCCTCTTTTGAAGTTGCCAGTGCTTAAGTGTTTTTCTAACTTCTTGATCTGAACAAAATTCTTCCTCCCTAGCTGAAAAGCCTGAAATTCTATGTGCTCTCATAAATAAGGTTCTTTTGTAGTTGTCAAGTTCCTAAGGCACTTCTCTTGTTGTTGATCTTACACGCACTTTTGTTAACCTATGGCCTAACAAATTAAGTAAATGAATAAACAGTTATCTTATGATTGCATTTGACTTCTTAATTTTATATTCTTAATCAATATTCCTGCCCTCTTGCTGAAGTCTGTCTCACTACATTTTTCCCAAGGTGATTTCAACAGTAAGGGATTAACGAGTCTGGGCTTTTGGGTTTGCTTTTCCAGAATTTAAGTAACTTGCCCAATTAATGAATAATGCTTCATCTTCATCTGCATATAAATTTTCTCTTTCTTTCTGTCACAGATTAGCTTGTTAAACGCCCCAGAACATCAGAGGAAAAAGATGATGGATTTGACAACAAACTTATTGAGAGATGATAGTGATAAGGTGTGATCTTTAAATCCTTGAAGAAACTTCTTCTGTGTTGTGCTCCATTACACATTTCTATGCTGGAGCAGTGAGAACCATGGCATTTTTTGTTGTAGCGATTGGACTAGACATAGCCACACAATATTTAATACTGCATCTTATGATTTTTCTTGCCCAAGAAAAGACTAATTCTCTGCTGTGACTGTAACCTCTAGAATATGCAATATTGCTCATTGCTTTGGTTGGTCAGTACTTGATAACAATGTTAATGAGTTTTTGGCATCCTTATTTGAGCATTATGTATGTCTACTCAACAGTCTCAACTGAAGGCTACACCTACACTAACAAAAAGTTTGCCTTGTGGAAAAAAGAAGAAACTGTCGGGTACTTGGGTGGCTTGCTCAATCTTTGAATGTGCAGCGCTCATGGATGGTACAATGGTGACAGACGTGCATAACTATTAAGATCTATGGATAAATATTGCTGCAACTGTTTTTTTTTGGTCACTGACTTTGAGGGGAAGGGTTTACTTGATTGTAATTTAGTCAGAACATCTCACTGGAATGCTTCCTTGTAAGTGGACCGTTTGCTATGTTAGTTAATTTTTTGTTAAGACAAGAACAGGGTATATAATACACAGTTATCTCTAGAATTTGAATGTCTTCAAGGATTCATTCTTCACATGTGTGTTCAAGTTAAGCTGTTTTAGTTAATGAATGGCATCTCACATAGTTTCTCTTGCTTTGTAATCCTTGCTACGAATTGTAGGTCTTAGTTTTCGGTCAGCAAGGAGACGAAATTAGTTTAGAGCTGGTCCTCAGAGTGGTTGCAGATGTTGGTCTTGTTGTAAGTGGTATCTATTGGCTTTCTTTTTTTTACCTTCATTCTCGTCTCATGACTTTGTTTACTTATTTCATTTATCTAAAACATCTCGCCTCTTGCTCCTTGGATTGGGACATCTGCAGTTAGGCTTTTCACCATTTCCTTTTTTCTATCAGTTCCTGCTATTTTTTTTGTGTTGTTCTATTTACATTTTTCATTAGAAAAATTTTAAAACGTGAATAAAATTTTCTATTGAAAAAACCTAGAAAATAGCATAATGCTCTTAGACCATCTAAATTTTTTGCTTCTTTTTAACATTATTTTGGCTGCATTTGTTTTCGTTTCATCATGCAGTTTAATGTGTTGCATTTCTTACACTTCAGTAGTCTCGCCTCAAACTATTCATGTATTGTGCTCAGTATACTTGAAACAATTTTTTATATGTATGTTTGTTTTCTCAAATATTGGCGGTGTTAATTTTGAAGGGACTTCCAAATGCTGGAAAATCAACCTTGTTAGCTGCCATTACCCATGCAAAGCCTGAGATTGCTGATTATCCTTTCACAACTCTGATGCCAAATCTTGGACGGCTTGATGGTGATCCTACTTTAGGGGCAGACATGTTTTCATCTGAGACAACATTGGCTGATTTACCCGGTCTTATTGAAGGGGCTCACATGGGGAAGGTACTTGACTATAAATCATGCAACATTATATCAGTGGTCAGATGTGGAACTTGACTTTCTAAACTTTAAAGGAGCAACCCAGGAAGGAGTAAGAGCACACTTAATACTCAGGTTAATTAAAACCAGGAAACAGATTTAGCGAAAACCAAGGAGATTCAGAAGAATTCTCTCAGACAAAACCTTTCCACTAAGCCACTGGATGAGCCTAATGCTCCAAAGCGGCCACAAGCTTTTAGACAAGATATCATCTAGATGCCTCATTACAAGCTTAACCCCCTTTTTTTAAACTACTACCTTCCAGCTAAAGTGACCGTGGGTGAGCTAACAATCCCCTTGTCACTGCCAGTCATCCCAATATTCTCTACAACCCAACTTAACCATTTGCCCCGATAACGCATCCCTTCCTCAAGAGTAATCTGACTTCATCCCCTTGTATATTCTTTACTATCACATTGTATAACATAACAAGCTTGTCCTATGCAGGGTCTTGGTCGTAACTTTCTGAGACATTTAAGGAGGACTCGGCTATTAGTTCATGTTGTTGATGCTGTTGCTGATGATCCTGTAAAAGATTACAAAACAGTTAAAGAAGTATTTACTCCTTTCTCTGGCTAAAATATGATTATTTTCCTAGATCTATGAAAAGTTATTCCAGAAATATAATTGTGTCTATGTACTAATTGATTAATAATATGTCTAGAATGAGTTTTAATGGATTATTTTTTGCAAGAAAGTGAGGAAAATGATGCATGAAGCAGGTTTGATCTAATCCTGGGGGATATCTGCTAGTAATGAAAGTATGAAAGCTAGCTGGAGCAATCAAAACTTAAAAATTTCCCTTATGATAGAATTGGGTTGAGGTCGGTTGCTTGGTAGGTATTGCAAGAACCATTTATTGTATAATTGTATATTCAATTTAGAAAATACATGCTATGCAATCCTGTGTACAAAAATTCCTAGACTAAAAAAAAAAAGAACAAAAATTCATATTTTAATATTAAAGAAACTGTTTCCTGGCATAAATTCTTATGTACATAATAAAAATACAAGATCATATCCCTTACTAAGTAACATGATCTAGTCTGTAAGGCATTCTAATTTCTAAGTATGTTTTATTTTTTCCATTGTCTCCTTCATCAAAGGTTTCCCTATTCTTCCTGCTCATGTTTCAATTATTTCTTGAACAGGAATTGCGTATGTACAATCCTGATTATCTTGAACGACCATACCTAGTAGTTTTGAATAAAATTGATCTGCCTGAGGTATGTTTACGTTTGAAAAATGATGGATTATTTTGTTTTGATAAGTATGTATGTCACTTATTGTTACAACTTACACTCTGATTTTTTTTTCTATTGGTAGTGAAAATTTAAACTGATCTTTTCGTCTAGGCAAGGGAGAGACTTACTTATTTGACTGAAGAAATTATGAAAATTGGGCGGGATGAGGTAGACGGTGAGGTGGGAAGAGCCTCTGGACATAAAGTTCAATCTTCACTCACGGAAAATGAACGCAGCGATGAGCTTCCTTCCTTTCAAGAACTTGAACGAGAAAAGGAAATCGAGGACTATCCACGACCTCTGGCAGTTGTCGGAGTGAGTGTATTGTAAGTAATGATTAATTTTTGCATTCAGCTCACACATCCATTTTCATTTGCTATGTCTATATTTGAGGCCAAGGGCCTACAATTGTTTGGGTCAAGCTAAAGAGCCAAGCATAGTTACAATATACATTGTCTGGAAGGGGTAGCTCTTGAGGGTTGTCAAGCTAAAGAGACAAGTTCATTAGTTTTCATCTTGTCACTTTGTTATTTTATCTAAGATTAGAATTCCATTTACACTACTCTACATGTTTGGCGATTGTTGCTTCACACGGTTTAAAACAGAAACAAAAAAACATTGGTGTTACAGGAAAGGCATCCAAGTAAAGGAAATGCTAAAAGAGATTAGGATGGCATTAAGGAAAATGCGTGACTCAACGCAGCCACTGCCAGCTGAGCAAATACTATAGCAGCCAGCTATGAAAGTCATCTCACGACTATGAAGGTGCAGTATAGAAACATGTTTTATTGGATTGTTCTGTGTTCTGTTTTTTTTTTTTTTTATAAAATCAAGGTTTTGCATTTCACTGCTTTTGTAAACAATAACTGAAGAGATTGTTCGTGACTTTGCCTGCATCTACTGGGCTTCTGCTATGAGTTTTATGATATTATCTCTCGGTTAGAAGATTTAAGTTGCTTTAGACTTGCAGCGCTGTTAGAAAATATAATTCATCGTGTCGTGAATCTAAGGCTGAGATGTTGGCGTTTGAACAGCTTACTCTCACTTCTGATGATTCTTGAAATTTTTTTGCTCGAGGGTCTAACTTGCTTAGGGATATACTGAATTATACTATAATAATTTAAAGTACAATGAAGATATTTTGTGATTTTTTAAGGGGAAAATATGATCCGTTAAGTTGAATGTACACTGAACATTCAGGTTCTACCCATGCATCAGCTTTGAAGCAAAAGATCCTATGGAGGGAAGTATTTCAAGGAGAGCTTTGAAGCAAAAGATCCTGTGTCATGAATGTGGTAAATATTTCTTGTTCAATATCTGAACCTTTTCTTCCTCTGCAACCCTATTGTGATTTTCTCACTCTTCGTTTTATAACAGTCCAGAAGAGAAGCAAATGCACACAACAAATGAGGTTCAGGCTCGTAGCGATATCAAACTGAAAATATATTTGTCAAAATTTTGTACCGTACTGCACTTTACGATCCTCAGGAGTGAAGGGTAAGATATGTCCAGCAGGATCTGATGCTGTCATTAGGTGATAATAACCTCGTGTCAGGAGTGAAGGTTTCACATGTTCGAGTAGTCATGGGTCCGGTTAAGGGCAAACCGCCGAACCGCCGGTTTGGGCCGGTCGACTGTTTAGGTTTGTCATTTCGACAAACTTAAACCGGCTTCGTTAGTTTATATTTTTTTAAAATTTTAAAGGGACCAAACCGGCGGTTCCGATTTGCCAATTTTTTTTAACAAACCGCCTAGCAAACCCGCGGCGGTTTGGTTTTTCTCGGTTTAGGTTTAGAGGCCAAACCTAAACCGGCGGTTTAGGTTGAGGGCCCTTGTCTATGGTCGAGTACACGAACGTATTAGGCCGAGTCTAACACGTAAGCTCAATGAATTTTCATTCTAAAGCCAATTGACAATAAGAATAGTCGGCGTACTTTATTTCATGAGCACCAAGCCTGACCCCAATATGAAATTGCTCTGATATAATGTAAAATTTTGGCTGGTCGAATTGGCGTGAAAGTTCTCATGTTCGAGTGCATGAGTGACAAGCCTGATCCCAAGTAATCTGTCGAACTTATACGGTTGTACGATGGGTGGTGGGTCGTGACTCTGTAGGCAATTCGAAGTGGGGCGGTAGTATGGGCCGTAGGCGCGGCTGCTCATGCCGCGGGTGCGATTGTTCCCTCCAGTCGCCATGGATGCGGCTGGAGCTCGTTGGATGGGGAAGTGGGGGTGTTGAGAGCGGAACATAAGGTCAGTATGGGCAGGGGGCATTTAGTCCGGTGTGGGTGGGGAAGAGGTAGGAGAAACAGGGTTTCGAAAGAGAAAAATATTCTCATCAAATATAACGTGACGGGATAATATTACCTTAAAGTTATCGAGTCATAAGCACTAGTACTCTCTACGATTCGGGGAATTTTCTATGAAAACACAAGGTGTTGATTTAGGGGATAATTTGTGAGGAGATTTAACACTTAAGTTTGGAAAACATAACCAGCCAAAAACACGTAAGTGATCGGAATATGACATCCTATTGTAGAGTCTGTAAGTCGGAGTGAGATTAGAGATTGCTTCGGAGTGAGATTAGAGATTGCTTTGGATGTGATCAAATTATTAACATAACACGCCAAATTCAGGGCTTCTACCCACTATAAGGATGATATGTGGGCATGAAACAATAGACGGTCGGTTTTATCATTAAGAATACGCAAAATACATTTGGCTTTGCCATTTTGTGGGGACGTTTGAGGACAATAAAAACGGATGATTAGTCCTGACGATGACAAGACTCATGGACTATTTGATTGCCAAATTCACCACCCGCGTTACATTGAAATTTTTTTATTTTCGTTTGGAATTAAGTTAAGATATAGGCATGACAACGTAATAAAACAACACAAGTATCCGATTTATGCTTAAGAGGAAAAATCCAAACATACTTTGAGAAATCTTTCAAAAAAACTAAATAGAATTTAAAGCCAATGACACTCGAAATAAGAGATTTCTTAAATCACAATGTATAATATCAAAAATGCCTTAAGAACAAGCATCGGAAGACTTAAAGGGAAGACCATGATGTTTGCCTCACTGCCAAGGCCAACACAAAGTCTTCTGGGAATGTGGTTGACTCAAAATACCCAGAGTGGGGCGAAGAACACGTAGAGCATGATCATCTAGATGTCCTAGTAGAGCATGTCAACGCCTGGATTTGACAACAACAAGAGTAGACGAATGCAGTTTATTGGAAGTTGACATAGAGGACACCGGATAGAGATCCCATGTGCTATCACAATGTTGGATAATTTTCCCCGATTGAAGGCCCTTCACTGAAATACCAAAAGGGTCAAATTGAACGACCATGTTACTTACAGATGAGAGTTTTTGAACTAAGACTAATTTTTTGGCAATATTAGGAACATGTAGGACATTACGTAGGTGAAGGGTGTGTGAGGTCGGTAATCAAGCATTTCCCGAACCAACAAAAGGTATAGTAGAACCATTTCCGACAATAATGAAATTTAAAGAGCGAGAATTACAATAGGAAGAAAGGATACTTGAACTATTGGTTATGGAGTAAAATGGGCTTGTGGGATGTTATTGTACAAATGAGCATAATTAGGGCTCTTATGTTTTAATGGATAAAGTAGGGCCCTGTTATTTATTACAAAAAGATTAAATAGAATAAAAAAAAAAGATTTTGCCCATAACTATTTTATATTTAGACACAATAACCAACATTTTTACCCTTAATTTTAAAGAGGATTGAGGGGCCTAGTTTGTATCACCGATAAAAAAA
>BSUD01000375.1:323871-351180 GCA_033239045.1 Fagopyrum esculentum
AAAAAAAAAAAAAAAAAAAAAAAAAAAAGCTTTACTACTACATTCTTCTTTTGGTCATGTGAGATGTAGTCTCGGTGTTCATGTACCAATTGTCAACTGGGGTTGAAGTTGCACCGTGCTAAAAGCTTCAGATAGCTCAATTGGTGTGTAATACGCCTAGGAAGCAACACCACTATTATGTGCGACGACGACCGAGTATTGAGGTGGATAACCATGTCAAGTAGGGGGCGGCGTTGAATGAGTCGGGTATGGGCAGGGAGGTGTCGGAGGGTAATACCACTGCTGTTGTGGCGGGTGGTTCTAGTTCAACGGTGGGTAGGATGATTGACCTCCAAAACCTCTTTGCTGGAAGCCGTGACCTCGGTTGTTGTCTCCTTTGTGATTACCATGCCCGCGGGCTGAGTACCCGCGTCTGAACCCGCGGATGATCTCGCGGACGATCCCGAGCGTCCCGGGAAAGAAGACTTCGGGAGAAGATCTCAGAAGAGATTAGGGTTGTTGGTTCCTCCATGGAGCGGGCGAGGCGGGCTTCCTCCCTGTTGAGCATATTGCGAGCCATCATGAACGAATGGAGATGATCTGCCTAACTGATTATGCTGCCTATGACGACATACTTGCTAGACAACCCATTGATCAATTGTAAGACTAAATGAGAGCCACTTGCTGGATGTCCAACGTGTACAAATTGGCTTCCAGTCTTTTTGAGACTTTGAGAGTAACTGGCAACATAGGGACGAGAGTCAAGGCGACAATTGATAAAACGACATTCGAGATCCAAATCCGTAACAAATTGACTATCATGAAACAAATCTTTGATGCGGAGCTAACCGGACTTCCCTTGTTGTTGAGTATGGTTTGAGAATCGTATGGAGCACGTCTTCGCTGATGATTGCATAGAACTAGGAAAGCAAAATGACATCCAGTTTGATCCATTGTGAGTTTGATGAATCTGAAGCATCGTCAATAATGTAGTTTGCAACATCGTGTATCCGAGTAGTGACAAAACAATTCCACCCAGAAATACACATTTTCAACATAGTCAAAATACGTACGTTGAAAATGTGCATTTTTATAATTATTGCCCTACATATATAGGTTAATGTTCAGTTACGGTTTATTTTTTTCGGTACGGTTGTGCGGCTGCGAGTGCGGCTGACACGTGTCAAAATTTTTTTTATTTTTTTTTAGAAGCGAATGAAATTTGTTTTGAACTATCATGTTATAAATTAATCGTTTATATGTTATAAACTATTCAATTATAAATCACGAACTATCATTTTATAAGTTATGTACTATCATTTACAAGTTTTGCACTATAAACTATTCTATTATAATTAATGAACTATCCTTTTATAAGTTATGAATATAAAGTTTTGAACTATCATTTTCTAAAAAAAAATTAAAAAAAAAAGATACGTGTCAGCCACACACGCAGCTGCATAACCGTACCTGAATAATGAACCGTACTTGAATAGTACCCTACATATATATATTCCCCACTTATAATTACAATTAATAACTACTATTTATATTCTCGTTTCATCTGCTTTCACTCGACTCCATCCTACTAAACAGGCCTTCTATTTACTTTTTTTATTCCTTTTTTTGTCGTTGCTATTGCTCCGTTTTAGTTGGACCTTTCTTTCGTCAGTTCATGTGCAAAAGGTCGGCGATGGATGGTGTTCAGGGCACTAAAGAGAGATCAAAGGTCGCCGGAATGGTGGGTGGGGTTTCTGGTGGACAGTGGTCGGAATCGGAGAACATCGGCACACGGAAGCCCACCAAATGAAACGCACAACTCGCGAATTGGGCCTCATGAGACCGTTTCTTTTATGAAGCTGAAAGGCAAAATTTAATGGGCCAAAGTGGCTATACCCAGCCCAACTTTGCATTTCTCTTTCCATCTACCAGCGATAACGCTTTGCTTTCTCTCCTTTCTCTCGCTCCCTGGAGTTTCTTCATTCTTGCCGGCATCTTCACCGGCTACCATCTGTGGTAAGATCTTTACTTCTGTTTCATTGCTTGCTTTTGCTCTTTACTTTTGTTTATCCCTGACTGGATAATGCTTTGAATATTTTCCGCCGAAATTGGAAGGAGAACCAGTGATTTAGGGATTTTATGCCATTTGGTTAAGAAAATTGAAATGAGATATATATTTAATCTCAAGTTTTGATTTGTTTATGTGTGAGACTGTTCAGTGTTTCCGGAGAGAAATTTTGCCTTCTACTGTCATCATTTTTAAGTTTTAACCTATCCATAGTGCTTCACTGCTTCGGACCTTCGGTTAAATGTTATCGTCCAAATTGTTTTAAAATTTGTGGCCATGAGGTTCAGAATTGAAAAAAGAACCTTCATCATTGTTCTTACTCTACTGCAATTTAGACGGCTTTGTGTGCAGTAATTCGCAATTTTGCTTCGTGGAACATTATCCTTCCCTATTAGATAAGTTCTTTTGAATGTATTGGTGTTTCATTGTAATCCTATAAGTCGCATTGATATTGTCGTGTGGTTTACTTCTATGTTTTCCTTTCTTGGAATGTCAAGATCCCAAAATCAGCATCAACCCAAAAAAATAGTGAATATTTGTGTGCAGTATACACTAAGGTATCATTTTCTAGTTTCTGTGAGTAATGTCACAGAGCCTCCCTAATGTCCAGATAATATCTGGTTTTGCTAAGTTGTGTGTATTTCAAATGCCCCAGCTTCCCTATGTGCTTTATAATTGAACATATCTGTTGAAGTGATGATGGTCAAAAATAGTATTTTGCATACTGCAGAAAGAGACCCGGACTAGTATATAAGCTTGATCAACTGCTCTTCTGGCTCAAGACTCTAGTCATTACACCAAATTGTCCAATGGACTTTAAGAATCTATCTATTTGCATATGTTTTTGAGTAAATCAAATGCTCTTCTGATATTGATCTTTCACAAGGATGTTGGAGATGATGGTAAATGGATGCACCGTGACATCTGGGACTATGAATATGAATCCTAGAATATCTAGCTTTGTGCAAAGGAGTCCACCTCGTCCAAGCCCATCTAGTTTGTTTCCAAGAGCTGCATTCCCATGTTCTGGACTTTCGCATGGACCTGATTGTAAGCTGAAGCTCTCTTCACCAAGAAGTATGTCGTTATATTCTGCTTAATTAGTTGAATTTTGAGAATTGTTTTGGGAACTAAACCTGTTACATCTAATTTGTAGAGCTTATTAGATCAGGTGTTACTGATTTGGAAATTTTGAATGGGGAAGTTTTATATATACGAGACTCTTAACCTTCTCTTAATATGAAATTTATGACAATCTTGCAGAGAATTTATCAATGATCTTTTCTGCTGCTTCAAATTCACCTTTGAGCAGAAATCTGAATGGTTCATCAATCTATCCATGGCTGCCTCCTAGTAAAAGGAAGATGACACCTCCAAGAGCATCCAAGGATGTTCCACTTAGTTTCCGCTTTCCTCCTATGACAAAAAAGCCAAAATTCTGGTGGAGGATTCTAGCCTGCATTCCTTACCTAATGCCTCTCCATGAAACCTGGATGTATGCAGAAACGGCATATAATCTCCACCCATTCCTGGAAGACTTTGAACGAGTGACGTACCCTTTTCTTGGGTTCATTGGCAGCCTGCCCAGCTGGTTTTTAATGGCATACTTCTTTGTTGGCTATTTGTTCATTGTTAGAAGGAAAGAATGGCCCCACTTCTTCAGGTTTCATGTTATCTTGGGCATGTTGCTTGAGATTTTCCTTCAGGTATTGGGGACAGCAAGTCGCTGGATGCCAAAATCTTACTACTATGGTAAGATCGGGATGCACTTCTGGGTTACCGTAGCATTTGCTCACTTGTTTACTGTACTGGAGTGTATAAGATGCGCAATTTGTGGGATGTATGCTGATGTTCCCTTTGCATCTGATGCTGCCTACATCCAAATGCCGTATGATTAAATGGCACTTCTCATGTGTCTTTCTGGTAGGGCCGATAGTAGTACAACTGTGTGGGAGATTTCTACTAGTTAAGAGAGAAGATGCTGTTTTTTCTCATGTTGGAACACTGTAATAACCCTTGTTTATTAATGAGATTTTGAATATGTACGACATCTTTTCAAATTTGCACTTCATTGTACCTGTACTCAATTGAATCAAAATTTGTGCACAACTTCAATACATTTTGGTTCTTCTACTGGCATTGTGAATGTAGACACGGAAAGTTCTGATGCCAAAAATGCTCCGACTCGGTTCAGCTTAAAATCACACAGCTCTGGCATAACTCTCATCTCCTTCAACAATGTAACATCTTGATTCTTCAAGCACTGAACAGCTAAACCATCAAAAGGCAATACCCTGAGAGAAGCTCAGAGGTTGAATTTGAGCTGAAAGACCTAGGAAATCGTAGTTCCAATGTCTGTTGAGCACAAGCTCAGCTCGCACTGTCATAGATTTCGTGATTGTAGTTGGCTTTGCAATAAGCAGCCTATGCAGGCTCAAACTGGATCATCATGGGAGGTAAGTTGTGATCTAAAGAAGTAGTTGCATTTTTACTTGCTGACTTGACTTTGGTTTTCCCCTTGATCCCGAACAATCGCAGATTCGCAGTCGATCACTGCTGTGCGTAAACATTTTGATAACTAGTTCATCGTTGTTGTAGCACTTATACTTTTTTTTTACTTATGCAGGTATAGGAAGACTTGATAATATGAGATCTTAGAAAGTTGTGGGGGGCATATGTTATTGACATCTTGAGGAAAGCATGGCAAATACAAACACTCCTCTGGAAAGGTATTAATACTTATAATCGTTCATGGACTCCTTAATTTAGTGATTGTAGTTGTTGTCCTACTATGTGCTTGGTTTTGTGCATGCATAATTATTCACCATAATAATCTGGCTTAATGAGAAGATGAAACAGAGGCATAATCTTCATGACATACTGTAATTCTGTAATCATCTATAACAGAGTTAAATTTTATGGTTTGTTTTGTCTTTGGTAAAATGACTAAAAGTCTTTTAGTACTATTTAACCCAATTTCTTTCATTTAGGAGAATTATATAGGGTAAAATTAGAAGGATTCACAAAATAAAAGACTATAAAAAAGAGTCTATTTAATCCAATTTATTTTGAAAAGAAGTTGATTTTGATCTTTTATTATCATAAAGGTCTGTTCCTTAATCTCTCTTTCTTTGAGCTTCTTTTCCAGTGTTGGTAATGAGGGAAGATGGAGTACATATTTATTCTTGTAATGGGGCAAGAATGTAAAATTACTTCATTCATTGTAAGTGTTTGGACGAAAATGGAGATTATGAAAAAAAAGTATATCAGTGTTAATTGAGATTAAAAATGGCTCAAAAATAACCTTATATTACCAAGGTTAAAGGACATTAATTTGCAACCATCAAATAAGATTCACTCAAATTTATAAATCTGTATCAATTAAACCCATTAAAAATCTTCATCCAAACAACTTGATATATATTATTTTACATCAAATAAACCATAATAAACTCCACATAAAATTTAATATCTTTTAAATTCCATCTAAATTAATCTTCAAAATAATCTCCATCTCCTACCAAACATACAAGACAGTGTGATTTTTATTATGGGGATGTACTTTGGTTATTGATATCTATGTTTCTTTTTAAAATTTGATCATTTGAGAATGCGGTAACAAATCTTGTCTCTTTGTACATTATTTGTTTTATCATCCTATATATTTATACTATATATATATAGATGGAAGTGCTTTCTGTGCTTACATCATAATGGGTTACTTCACTTTCCACTATTTCGGGTTGTATATTACAACACGTTACATGTGGGTTATTGATCATGCTCAACTACGGTTTTGTTTTTCAATATTTTGGTATATATATGATATGTAATTGAAAGATATATTGTGTCGTTCGTCCGAACATAAAATTCGCTTTTTTTTCGAAACAATTTGGTTTACTAGGCTTTTTCTAATTTTGTATTTAGTAAATGTACCCTTTAGAGAAGAGTGTATAGAATTTGATAATAAATACAAAAGGTTGGGGTATATTTACTTAATTGAAACATTAAAAAGCCTAGTTACTACTCTAGTTTTTCAAAAAGGCCTAGTTATCAAAATTGCCCTTTTTTTTTTTACTATATCTTGTATTGATTAAAAGTTTTCGAGTGTAATATTAAGATTTTATCTACACGTGATATATTGAAGGATTGATTGAAACAATATGCTATGAAATTAGTTTATATTGTGTAAACTAATTTTAATTTAGAATTATAAGGTTTTGTATATTATTCGTTTATACGGATATAGATTCGTAAATAAATGTTGATATTTGAACAAACATTAAATATATAAGTAATTATACTCGTTTATGCAAATATTGACAGGTTCAAAGGAAGATTAATATTTGGCCAAACAATATCACACTTAAGATAATATATTGATTAATAAATTGTGCTTTCATTAATTATGCGAATATTGATCGGCCTAAGAAAGGTCAATGTTTGGCCAAATAGTAAAAGCATATGCGACTATGAATAGCGATAAATGTAAAGATTTTCCATGTAAATGGTAATCGTTCCAAAAAAATGCTATTTGTTTGACCGGATTTACCATCAACATTTTATTATTGTATTGAGAATACTCTTTTATAATTGATATTTTGTGCAAACATTATATGTCAAGTTGTGTTGTATATCTTTCTTTTAAAACTAATTGAATAATTGTAAAAGAAACTAATTGAATAATTGTGTTGTGATCCAAGTATGTCCTACAAATGTGGAGCTCTTGGACAAGTGGGATCTTCACATTAGTACCAAAAAGACCTTTAATAATGGAATAAATACAATCAACTTAAGTTTGTATGAATTTAAAGAAGAACCAAGAAGCAATTAAAGCACCTTAATTTGGAGCAGTCTGTCCAAAAATTGTGTTACCTAAACAAAATAATCCATTTATATAATGTTGTCAAAATCTGGCTCAAACTTAATCAGATCGGAATTGAAGTCCGCTTCGATCCAATTACTTTGAACTAGGGCGGTACACATTGGGACCGGACTGGAAATTACGGTTCGATCCAGCAACCCAAGGTATAAAAATTAAACGGCCCGGACAGGACCGTGGTGGACCGGACCGTTACCGTCAAACAGTCCGGTCCATGGACCGTTTCATGATAAACTTGAAAAACGGTTAGGTCCGTGACTTTACGGTCCGTTTGGACAACCTTACTTTGAACCAAAATACATCCACTATAGTAGATTGGCCCCAAACACATTCTACGAGCTCTATATGTCAATGCAGGTTTATATTACTAGAGATAAATATTGTTTCTATACTGTACGTGTTTCTTCAATGTATATCTTCTATTATAAACTTTTTAATATCTTTAAAATAGGGAGCTCCAGCTTTCCCAATTTCGTTACGTGGTATTACATTTGATTGGGACGGAGCACTTTTTTCAAAATAAGATTTGTGATTAAAGGTGATAAGAAGCACGTCACATGATATAAGAATTAAAAACACCGTGCTTATTTTAATTAAGATCTGTTTAAAAATCTGATTTGTTCAATTATACAACTTATTTATTTAATTATATTGCATAATTGTTCAAAACTTAATTTGTTCAAAATCTTATTCGATCAAAATTTAATTTATTCAAAATCTGATTTGTTCAAAAGTTGTTTTGTTGAAAACCTGATTTGTTCAAGTAAAATTTTTCTTGTAAAAGTTAAGAAAATCATCCATTGATTAGTATTGTAGAATTTTGTACACTATCACTTTCTCTTTCTAAACATTTATACCTTGGGTTACTGCATCGATAGAGATTAGAGGAGAAAGAGAGAAGAAGTTTGATTGAAATAAATCGATTAACCTGGCATGTAAGAGATCGAATCGATTAACGTGAAATCGAAAAAATCAATGAAAACGAAGAAGGAACGAGGAAGGAGAATGAAGAAAGGATCGTGGAATGAACGACGATATAAATAGTTGATGGAATGGTTGTGAGTTCTTCTCCCCTTTGAATCATAAGACTCTTTCCTACCCGATATATACATACATACATACATACATACATACATACATATCCCCTTAGTAGATGTGTACGACAAATGGTTTTTCAAGAGCATGCCCCATATAACGAAGCTATTTAGCTAGGTAGCAGCGTAACCATACACACCCCTCCCTCCTTTTTAGGGTCCGTTTGGTGTTCTTGATAGAAGTTTACAAAATCTGGTACATTTTCATCAATTAGTATTGTCGATTTGCCCATAGTTTTCCTATCCCGATAAACCTTTAGTACAAACCCTTTATCGAACCTACACCTAATAAGAACAACCCGTTTGAATACTAACTTGCAATAAAATGGAAAATAAAGATTTTTATATTGTTATTTTCCCCTCTTTCTATAAGATAATCAAATATAAATAAATTTCAAACATCCCTATTTTCTTTCCGGTTTTAAACAATTACTCTTTTTTATTTTTATTATGGATGAACAATAATTAAATGGATCTTAGCTTCCGTTCTTAATGTTTTAGATGACGAGTTACAAGAAATACCATAATTTTATGTATTTTTTTCTTATTGTATTTCATTAATTGATTGGTTGTGAAGAGCGGTAACATTTGATAAATGGTAAACTCTCTCTTCTTTTTTTTTTTTTTGCAGAGGATAAACGGTAAATTTTATTGGAAAAAACCTTTGGTGGGATGACTTTATGAAAAAGTAAACACGAACGTACTCCTTTGACCTTTTCGAATTATGTTCAAGCGTTTTTTCAGTTTTTGAATTGTGCACTTCAACTTTATAATTTTTCGGAATATGTACTTTTATATATACCATTCATAAGTTCACAATTTGAGGGTAAAAAAATTATTATTATTTGTTAGTTATTGTATTCATTTTAAAGGTGTATAGTTTTTTGAATGAATGACTTTTTTTTCCCTTAAAATATTAATAAATATTAAATTGTGAATGATAGAAAGGTATATAAATATCTAAAGTTAAAGGGCATCATCCAGAAATATAAAAACTTTCGGGCGCAATTCAAAAAAGTCAAAAATTTAAGAGCACCACCCGAAATTTTCCTAGAATATACGTTACGCCCTACTACATTATTGATGGGAGTAAGTATGTGATAAATGTAATCTCCCAATTGTTGCTTTTGTTGAACCCATATGCTTTAAAGAAGCAGGCTGGAGCTATATAGGTAGCTACTTATAACTACATTGTGGCGACTTACCCTTTAATGATACAAATGTACGCAAACTTGGTCTTCTCTACATTGGAAAACTAATAGGAAGTTAAGTGTTGATGTGCATAAACTTAGGGTAAAGTCTAGTTTGTTGATATATGTTTATCTGGTTCGACTTTAACAACACAAGTATGGTGTCTAACTCTTTTTGTACAAACCTTACCATCAAGTCTCCATGTATGCATCACCAATACAGCATCGTATGTAGCTTCGGGTTTCTTACGGCTACTCTAACTAGCTATATATAACTTTTTCTATCTCAAAGTCAAATTTACATATATATATATATATATATATAGAGTATAGATCCTATGAGAACACCCCGGCCCTAACGTGAGAACATGAGAACAGATTCGTAATTATTATTAGTTTTGTTACGAATGTGTCATATCGAACAATGTATTGTTCGTAATTATTGAATAATAATAATTAGGAATCCAAGAATAACTACGAATAATCCACTCAACCAACAATAACTACGAATAATACATTAAACGATATGACACATTCGTAACAAAACTAATAATAATTACGAATCTGTTCTCATGTTCTCACGTTAAGGAGTGTTCTCATATGATCTATACTATATATATATATATATATATATATATATATATATATATATATATATATATATATATATATATATATATATAGATAGAGTATATATATATATATATATAGGGAAACATTATACAACCAAATCGTGTATCAATTGATCAGCCAAACAACCCATATTTCTTTATTTAGTTTGAAAGTATCAACACTTATTCAATTAAATAAGTCGTAAAAATACACATTTTATAATAAGTTTATTGAAACATAGTCATAACTACCATTTCTTTTAAATGTAAAGAAGATTTGCAATAGAAATCATGTTATTACAATCTAAATGGCATGATCAAAATTAATGAGTTATTTTTAATAACTAATTTACAATGACTTAATATTCAAAAAAGAATTTGGAAATTTGATAATAATGAAAAATATTCATTCATTTCAGTATTATCTAAAAGACAAAATTATCCTGAAAAACTATTCTACAAACAAAAATAAGAAGATCAAAATAAGGTTTATGTCAAAAATAAAATTAAATTACGACTGAATTTTCAAAATAACCCATGAGTTATGAAATTGGTAATCTAATTTCAACTTTTAATTTTTTACCCCTAATTTTAAAAAAATTATAACAACTTTTTTTTCGATTTTTTTAGTAGTGCCAATAATGGTTGACAATACGATTATTGATGTTCAACTATAAATTTTCAAAAAAAAAAAATTTATACAAAGAAAAGAAGATTAGGCGAGTCAGTTTTTAAAAACTGATCAACCTAAAACATTCTTTTGGATGAGCTCTTTAACATTATTTGGTAGAGTATTGGCGTCAATGGTTGGGATGTGACCATGCAACGCGAGCCTATCAACAACAAGGTTGATTTCCCTGAAGACGTGGTGAGCACTAGTATGCGCGAATCTCGAGATCACATGAAGATATTAGTGATGATTATATATATTCATCTTTTATGGAGATTTCCAAACTCGGTTGATCGCATTTATAAGCATCAAATTGTGTCATTCAATCTTGATGTTAAAAAGACCTTCAAAAATTTTTGTAAAAATAATTAATTATTTTTTAAATTTGGGGTCAAAAGATGAAAAGTTGGGGGTTAACTTCAATTGCCTACCCTACCAACTTTTTTCATTTAAAATTCTTCATTTAAAACAAAGCTTATTTGAAAACTAAATTATTACTTTCAACATACATAAATGAACGGGTGTTTTTTCCCCAATATTGGTTATAGAAGCTTAGGGCCTGTTTACTAAGGGTTTGAGTTTATTCGGGTTTATAAACTAACGAGCTTAAAAACCCAAATAAAAATAACCTCATCTTGAGAAGGTTATTTTTTACGGGTTTAAAAATCCAAATAAACTATCATTTAGTTTATAAACTCGCAAGGTAAACGGTTACACAAAATCAGCAAAGGTTTATAAACTATCATTTAGTTTATAAACCCGCAAGGTAAACGATTACACAAAAATCAGCAAAGGTTTATAAACTATCATTTAGTTTATAAACCCGCAAGGTAAACACGCCCTTAGTTTTATGATAATATGTACATAAGATAATTTAACTTTAATTTAATTACATTATAAATGAAAATTTTTTACAAAAACGATTTTGAAAAAGGTTATTTGAAAGAGAAAAAAACTCTTTAAAATAATGAATTATGCTAATCTATAACATTTAGGTACCCCTAACTTTTTATCTAATGTCAACAAGAAAATGACAGAATTTCCAACCTCTCTCAAATGCCCTAACCACAAATCTAGCAAATCCCTAACCCTAATCTATAAACCCCAAACTCAGCTCTATGAAAACGAAAAGGAGACTAATCTTTGTTCATATGTTAAATTACTTGTTGAGGTGAATATTTTTTCATTTTTAATATAAATTTATTTTCTTTTCTACGTACCATTATTTTCCTATATGACAAGATATTAATGAATAACAAAATATAACCATAAATTCGTTTTCATTATGTAATATCTGCAAACTGGAGTGTAAATGTGACAGATCTGATGATGTCTGTTATGAAGATGAATGAAAATAAATGTTTGTAACCCCTACCAGCGTACATCCAATTGCTTACACATGTAAACCCCAAATCTAGTCCTCCATTAAAGCCTCTTTTAAACCTCAGCAACTATTCTGTACCTTAAACTGCTGCTCTATTATTTAATACTCCACACACAACTTATACATTACTTTCTATCTATCATCCTTTTGGCGACATTATTGCGTGCAATATAATGTCAACACTTACAAAATTATGTAAGAATCAAAAATAATTGCAAGATCGACCTCACATTATCTATGTTTTGTACTCCATCAAAAGCCTCCCATATAACTACAGTCCTTAATTTGCTGCAGGACTAGCTAGGGCACATCTAAATCCTCTTCATATTACTAAACTAATTAAATGTGTGTATGTAAGAATCAAATTTAAATTAATTAAAACCCTACTTCAATGCGATCGATCATGTCTTAAAATACTTTTTACTACGTACTGTACAATATACCCAGAGACCAAAACTCGAGAATGTAAGATATTGTGCAGAAAGTTGATAGAATATTTACTTGTGAATTGAAGGAACTTGTCGAAAATCGAGGTTTTTACTGCTGGTTTTTTATTTTACTACGTGAGATGACATGAAATGCTAAAATTAACAGTAATAAAATATATTAGAAAAATGGGAACGTAACACTAGGCGACCAGCAGGGAACGGATAACTGGGAAAAGTAACCTCGAGTTCAAAAAACCCAGACCAAAGGCATGCAAAAAGTTTGATAATTCAATATCAAATGCTGATAGATATGATATAAAGAAAAGGAGAAAGAAAAAAGATTAAATCTTTGCATGCAAACCACCAAAATCTTAGATTCTTCACACATCCACATGCTTTAGTAAAAACAAAAATCCCCACCGAATATATGTAATTTCATGTTCATATTCCAAGGATTATAGATTTGAATCTGAAAAAGATAAAACAATATAATCTCATATGATTATAATGATCATCGTCCTCTAATCTCAAAACCTAACAAACTAATCATTTAACTCTGATACCTCTTTTAACAATGTATATTCCAAATGACAGTGACAATGACAACGACAATCCAAGGGCAAATTCCAAACAATATGTGGAGGGAATCAGACATATTTAAGAAAAGATCTTTAATAATGTAGCTAGGTGTTGATCAACCAAACTAAAGATTCAAGAGATCGAATTCAAGATCTTGGGGGTGGGAAGAATTGCGTACCAGCCAAGAATGCACTAATTGGAGGTGGGTATAGATTATTACTACTACTATTATTAGGATCAAGACAACTTCCAACTCCCTGACTCTCCGGTCCAACTCCGACGAGGCTCTGCGGTTCTCCGGCGGAGGAGGAGCTGAAGACAGCGGCGGTGACAGGTGTAGGAGTCGGAGTCGTCGTGGGGGAAGTGTAACGGCGTTGATCGGAGCCTTGATCGTAGAGAATGCCCTTGAAGAGACGGCCGCCGATGTTAACAGCCGTTTGATACGCGTACTGCTCGGATGCATCGTCGGTAGAGTGGACCCTCACGCATCGGAAGATAGCCGGCGCGCTTACTTCTGCTGGGAAATGCTGTCCCAGCTCCAACCCTAAATAGTTATTATCAATTAATTACATAATTAGTCTCTCCGGACAGTCTATCATAAATTTTCAACGACTATTATTGTGAGTGTAAATGTATATAATAGCAAACATTAGATTTGTAATTTACAAGCTTGACGTACAAATCCATGAATTGATCTGAACTCATAATAATAACACAGCAGTGAATATATATAATATGTATTTAGTAATGGTTAGGTATGTATGTTATGGCCATTGTAACTAGCCTCATGAATGTGAAGAAATGAAGATTAGGGATCTGAAATGATAACATCTTAATGAGGTTTTATTCAGAGAAATAAAATTTCAAGTACTTAATCAATGGCTATATGAGCTAGCTAGCTCGTTGATATTATACGAGTGGAAATCATCATTATATAGCGAACAAATACAAAGAACCAAGACTGAGAAATCAAAACCAAACTTACTTGAGGAAGGATTGTTCTTTGTAAGTTGAGTGAAAAGCATTTCGTCAGGCTTACTACCAAACAGTGAAAAACAAGGGAGAGAAAAGATATGGCAAAGTGGCCACTGTTGAACCAAGAAAGAAATTGGAAACAAACAGTATGAACACACAAACGAGAGAAAGAGAGAGAGAGGAAGAATACGGTTTATATAGCCATTAGAAGAACACTAAAAGCTATCATCTTGAGATTTGTATTCAAATTACCAAAACCTAAGGGTGAAAAAGTATAAAAATTCCCAATTACGAAGCACTAGGTAGCTTCTGCATCTGGTTTTGTATCTATTATAAAATTTAAATTTTACCTGTTGAAGTAGGATTAGCAGTGGAAGTGAAATCCTTAATATTTCTTGGCCTTTTTTGTGCGTGAGTTTGATCATCGCTTACCAAGTCTTCTGCTTTCGTTCTTCCAATCTCCAACAGCTGCGAGTGTTGCGAGTGTTGTGAGGGTTGCAAAGAAGCAAGTCGTTGTTGACGCTCTCTCCTTTGAGCAGCGGGAACCCAAGTGCTTTTAACGTGTGTTGCACAATCAAAGCCTCGACTCTTACAGCAAGTTCTACACCTCATATGAACACAGTCTTTCTTTGCTTGATTCCCACAATCATGACAATTCATCGTACCTCCACCGTGCGAAGAAGATCGCATCATCGACCTTGTCACCGGCAACGACGATGACCTAGCAACAGGACTCCCAGATTGCGCCACGTGGTGGTGGAGAAGAAACGGACGGTGATGTTGCTGATGATCTTGTTGAATCAATTTTGGGTATTGATGGTGGACTTGAACGTATTGCTGCCATATTTCAAACCCCTTTTGGTAGATCTCTTCGTTTCTGTAGAGAAGAACTCCGGGATTGTTCTGAGGATTTGAGCTGAGATTTTCTATTTCGAATTGTGGTGGGTTTGATTCTGATGATCTAGCTGGACCGGGTGGGTTATTCCCGGCTGCACTGCTGCAACTACCTAGTGAGAAGAAACCAGCCATGATTTGCAGATCGATTTAGCCCACAAACCCATACTCTAACCCAAAAACTAACTTTTAAAGGTTTGGATGCTTTTGCTTTTTCTGGGTTTTGAGCCAAATCAAAAAAAGGAGAGAGAGTAATGAGTAATTTTTGGCGTGTTTGTTTGCAACTTTTTCTGATACGAATTTTTTTTAGGGTTTGAGAAGAAACGCCCAAAAACTCGGTTACTTGCAAGAACTTCTAATCTCTACACATACCCACTTCAAGCTCGCTTCTCTGATACTTTCCAATGTTTGTTGCGCGCAGAAGCATGCATTAAAGGCTAGCTCTGCAACGCCGCCATGGATTCTGCACTGTTCATCTTCTCTCTCTAGAAATTAAATTCCTGATTTTTGTGTGTTGTAATTTTGTGGAGGAAAAGAATGAGAAGATAGATTCTCTCTCTTTCTTTGTTTCTGCTCTACGAGCTACTACTACTGCTGAGTACTGCCACTTCTCTACAGTTGATACTCAGTAAAATGAAATCCCCTATAACAAAAAGAACCAATCACAGCCGTTGGAATATTGATGAATGGTTGTGGTTAACCCACGTGTCGAGGCTCCAGCTTTTGCTTATTCGATGTCTTTGTACCCCGAAAAACCCGCTCTGCTTTTTGCTCTGACCCTTCCCCCTACCCAATTCCATTTAAGAGCCTTCCTTCTTCTCTATTTTTTGTTTTCTT
This sequence comes from Fagopyrum esculentum, assembly GCA_033239045.1. NCBI lineage: Eukaryota > Viridiplantae > Streptophyta > Magnoliopsida > Caryophyllales > Polygonaceae > Fagopyrum > Fagopyrum esculentum. The sequence goes on from BSUD01000375.1 coordinate 339,463, forward strand.
CTTTTGGTACCCAAACTTTTCTTTTATTATATTATTAACAAAAATAAATATTACTAATAGTCTAACACCAGTGGATTATTATTGTTAATACTTTTTATCTTCTAAAGATTTCAAAATTACACACTAGTATTTTCGATAGATTTTTTTTTTTATAATGGAAAGCGGTTAGGATGACTATCTTCTAGAGATAGTCCATCCGAAAGCATCCTAGCGGATAAGAACATCAAGTTTAAGATGATCAAAAAAAGTTGGTATTGGGTGTAGAAATTTTCATATGGGTTAATCGGTTTGCAACACAGTTTACTTCTCTGAAAACATGCATAATGTGGACTTCGTCAAAAAATCGGAGGTCTAGTTTGGAGTCGAAAATAATCATTTCGACCTTCCAAAGGAAACTCCAACAACCTTGGAGTGTCTTAATAACACAAAGGTTGTCTCCTTCAATTTCAATCTTTTTTATTTGTAGTCTAAATGTCTCGTGAAGGCTTGATTTTAAAGCAAAAAGCTTCACCTTTTAGAAACGAGTTAAAGTTTTTTTTTTTTGCATCAAGGCTTACGACTTTTCCATTGTGATCCCGAATCATGAACCAATTAAGTAATTCCAGAAGTTTTATAGAATATGAAAGTTTTTATAGAATATTATAGAAATTTACAGATTTTTCATGAGAAGATGAAGCTACTAAGACAATTTTTTTAAAAAAAAACTAGGTCTTAAGCATTTAATATTTTTTAAAAATAAACTAAATATTAAGTGCATCTTTATTAGGTAGTTACAATATTAATATTAATGAAAGATAATTAATAATAAAATAAATTAAATATGCTAAAACTTAGGAAACCGGTTAACATAAAAAAGGTAACCCTACTAGATTTCAGAATCTATAATATCCTCCATTATCGCTCTTTAGCATAAACCAAAATCAAAACAAAAAATGTAATCTGCAATCGAAAGCATGTTCTCCATCGTCATTCTTCTTGAGGTCTCTTCTTCAACTCATTTTTCATCGTCAACATCCAACTTCAATCGAGGCTCTAACAGTCGTCTTCAATAAGTATAATCAGTTACCAATTGCAACAGTCGGCTTCTCAAAATTTTGGTTCGTCTATCTTCAATCGTCATTTTCAGGTATGTTATCTTCGTCGGTTTCACAAAGGTTTTTTAAGAAGACGGCAATATCTATCTTACACAAACATAGTTTGTGTACATATTTACTTTATGTACATTCGTAGGTAGTTGTTGTTGATTATGTGTATATGTCACTAGAAAAATGTTATAGATTTACTCTATATGTAATAAATTCGTAGTATGTGTACATTTAGCATCTGTGATCAAATATGTAGTTTGTGTACATTTGGTATTTGAGATGTGATGAAATGCAAACTTCTATTTATGTACATATACATCAAATCTGCAAGATATGTACATTTGGTACAATAGATTGTGATGTAACACAGACATCTACGTGTGTACATATGTCATGTTTACGAGTAGCATATGTACATATGTTTCATTTAAACTGAGTTTGCTGAGCGGATGTTCTGAAAAGATCGGAGAAGAAGATGAGTTAGACGATGAAAGTAACATATTCTTCCCTTGATTAATGGATTATGGAAATATTAGTTACCCGTTTTACCACAATTAATTGATTATTTAACGAAAAGAGAAAAGTTTTCTAATTTCCATAATATCTTATTTGTATTTAATTTATTTTTTTATAAAATATGGAGGGGTCTAGTTTATAACCTTTTATAACTTGGGACCCTATTTTATGCTTATGTTTACAAAACCAACTTATTCTCCCATTTTACCCACCTTTCATTGTTTTTTTTACTCGATCCTCTTCCGATTCCCCTCTCCTCCTTTAGATATAAAGGAGTGGTTATTGAGTTCATATTGTCGTTTTGAATACATTTTTGTTATTTTGCATATCGTTTATTTTTTTTCGTGACATCAACTCATCTATTTTTTATATGGCATTTTAATATACTAAGCTTTCATTTGGTTGTAACTCCGAAAATGAAAATGAAATGAAAATAAATCTAGTCCATATGTTTATCTTAGTCATTAAATCTTTTAAAGTTATTTCTTGCGGTACTTTTCAATTTATAAATGACCTATCACTTCAACCGCAAAGAACAAGTTCATGTATGCATACTAATTCTTTCGGTTAATAGTTTTAATGTTAGAAATTTATGCGCAAATTGTTCTTCAAAACTTACATACTAATTTGGAGTACATACCCAATATATTGGTCCTTGAATTAGCTTGCATATAACTTATTTAATAGTTGGGTCACTAAATTTTGGGAGCCGTATCACAAACAAAATTAATATAGTGTACATCATTACCAAAGTCTTGTAATAGTGTAATACATATATGAAGTGCACAAACATAGATGTACTATAATAGATTCTACTAGTTTAGTACTCTCTCTATTTTCTAAAAAATCTTATTTTCTTAACAAAGGATTTTAAGTGGTATTTTTTTCATATAATATTCCCCTCTTTGTTTAATAAAATTCTTTTTCTTGTACAACTTTTTTCCATAACCGTTTTTCTCATTATCTCTATTGTTACATCTCATTAAGAAAGATCTCAACAATTTAAAATTTATCTTTTCATATGTTGAGCACCCTTAACTTTTCAATATTTTTTCCCAACCCATTTTTCAACGAATCTTTTTTTTCCTAGGGTACCATTTGAGTTGTATCTTTTTACCCATTTTTTCCATCCTTCACTAATTTATTCATTTATGAGTTAAGAGAGTTTTATCAAATAACATATGAAGATTTATCGTCTTTTTCTCCCACCTTACAAATCTCTAAATTTCTCATAGTTATAAATTTCAAGAGTATTTAATTTTGCCTGTTATTTAATTTTTTTTTTATATCATTCTTTGTCACCGATGAATTAAGATTCTAATGCTTAGTAGAATTGCCTAGACATAATATTTTAACGCCCTTAAGGTTTCTTTAAGTTCTTCATTGATTCCTTAATACCAATCACTCAAAAATCCATACAAATGATGCTAGATATAATTTTGGAAACTTTCCGCTCTCCAATCAAAGTTCATGTTGAAGACACTTATCATACTTTTCTTTTAAAATGTGCAACTAGTCCGACCTAGATCGGGGAATCGGAAATTTTTAAAAATACTGGCGGGTACCAGACTGGATATTCGGTCCGACCCTGGTCCAAGTAACCTCTCTCCTTAGTTTTTTTTTTTTTTTAATTTTCAACAAGACCTTGTCCACCGGTCTTTTCCGGTCATGGACCGGGACTGGAACCCAAAATCCAAAAAATTAGGGAGTGGAAACTGAACCCAAAATCCAGCTTTAAATTTGATTTTTGTTCACTCGTAAATCCTTGTTCATATTCTCTACAACAAGATCTTGTGACTTTATTAACCTCTTGTTTTGGAACTATTTCAGCTTCCACCTCATTAACATCTAAAACTCATTTTCTCATCATTTTATTTAATTTTTGTTTAACTTCACTTAAGGGATAGTTTATATGTCTTTTAGCTTAATTAATAACATTTGTTAATACATTTTTTCTTTATCGGTGTAATCACTAGATCTATTACCACTAAACAACCTCATGTTCTTGTCACATATATCTCAGTGTTTCTTGATTTTCATACTAATTTTCTATTGATTCTCCTTTCTTTTCGAGTTTTTTTTAATTGAGCTTGGTACTAAAAATTTATTTTGGAAAAATATATTTTAGAGTGGATACTTATAGGCAAAAAGCGATTGGCTTTTTAGTTAAAGGGTTCAGACTAGTTGTTGCAGCAAAATGTCGAATTTCGTTGATATTTTCAAGAACTTATTTTTTATTTTGTTCTTTTATAGAATTATGAGAGATTTTGCCTCTACATTTTCTAAAACTTAATTGCAACTTACTTAATCCAAATTTAAATTTGCAATATCGTCGATGATAGTTTTTTAAAATGGATTTGTGATGACCTTATTCAGTGTTTCAATGGTTTTGCATGTGGTGCTTATTTATATGGACGATTTTTAAAAACTCTCTATTTTATTATTTTGGAGTTTTATTAACTTCATAAGTTCACTTAATAATTAAGGCGAAACAATTTGGTTTACTAGACTTTTTCTAGTTTTGTGTTTAGTAAATGTACCCCTTGAGATAAGAGTGTGCAGAGTTTGAGAATAAATACAAAAGGTTGGGTATGTTTACTTAATTGAAACATTAAAAAGTCTAGTTACTACTATAATTTTTCAAAAAGGCCTAGTTACCAAAATTGCCCTAATTAGGCTTTGATGTCAAATGATAAGATTACATAAAAATTACAATATACAACTTAAAGTTATGAACAATGATATAATTAATTACAACTTATTATAATATATGTACCTTTGATATAAGTTCTAGAAAGTTAGGGATAAACAAAAAAAGTAAATTGGTAAAAAAAAAAAAAAGAATTTGGAGCGTATGGATGAGACGGTTTTGGGACGTAAATAATTTTACCCAAACTAAATGGAGAAGATCCCTTGAATTGGACAAACATAGGTCTATTTGGAAAGTCATTTTTACTAGATTATTGGAACTTATCAAGCTTATGAAAAAAAATATAAGTTATGAAATGGGTATTTGAGAACCCAAACAAAGTTTATGCTAGGTTGTGAAAGTTTAAAATTATCGTATTTCATCAGCTACCTGAAATAAATTTATGAAGCTTGTTGTATATCATGAAATGATTTATTACAAATATACACCTATAAATTCATATACATAAAGTAAACTCTTTTTGGTGATTTACACTAACTTACGTTCCGTTTCAATAAACTTTATTTTCTCAAACACACATCAAACTTACTAAACAAAAAACATTGTTTGTCCAATCAACTACATATTTCGATTACTCAAAATCTTCAAATTCTATTTCATCTACCAATAATCTTCAACTCCAATATTTCTCAAACCATAATTTCCAAACAGACACTTAAACCGCATCCGAAATCATTTTCCATCATAGACGAATCGAAATTATACACTTGATGAAATTCTTATACTATTTAAAAAAGGTGTAATGTTGTAAATAAGATTATTTGTGTAAGAAAAATGAAAATTTTGAGACCGTGAATTGTTGATTACGACTCTCAATGTTCCCTGGAGCCATAATGAGTGAAGCCATCGATGAGTGATTGATCTACTCATTCTTTGGCTTAGGGGTAGGGAACGAAAGTTGCCATAAAAATAAAAAAGAAAAAGAAAATGGCTGCCATATAATGAGATAAGACAATACATAAGACATTACAAACAAAAATGTCAAACTTGTGCCGATCTTTTGTTTGATTTGCTCCCCCTTTTATCTTATTTGCTTACATCCTTCATGTTTCTATCTTACACTCGACACACCGCATAAATATATATTCTATATGTATATTATTTCTATCTTTCTTTAATTTTGATACACCAATTCATTATAAAGCTCATTATTTATTTCGAAGATTATATGATATTTGATGATATATATGCTTTTTTATATCAGGCAATCAATCATGGGTGGACGAACCCTCGTTTTATAGTTCGTGTATTTCGTAAATAATTAGATCAAATGAGTTATACTTTGTTTGTAACAATATGAATATTGTTATATAATAAAAATTCAAGTATTATATTTTAATATGGGCGAAAAGAAGAGATATTTATTTATAGTACGGGATTATGGATTTTATAAATATGTTTTTTTTGACCGACCTATGTTCAAATTTATTACTAAATTTGTTTCCTTTTAAATGAAAGAATACCGTTTTGTCTAAATTATAGTTACCTAGGAGTTTTTTCGTTATTTTCAAATTTATAGATTCAATAAGTTAAATATACCGACTCATTTATATACATAGCATAATACGGTATCATTAAATTAGTAAAAACAATAAATAATAGATATGTAAAAATATTTATTGTAAAATTTGTCCGTGGAGTTTTGTACGCTCAAACGCACATGTGTATGTTCGAACTCAACATTACATTTTATTGTCCCATTACAAATTATACTAAAAATAATCCGTCCACGCTCCTTGTGTCCATCTCGGGAGGGAGAATAACGTGGATCTTATATCCATTTTCAACCCATCGACATAACGATAACTTCTGGTTAATATCGAGAATTACCCGTCTCATGGACCTACCTCTATAGGGGGTTTGCACAAATGTTGAAGCAAATGCGGGCGTAGACGTAGAGTGTGGTAGTAAGTGTAGTGTAGGCAAGAGGAAAACGAAGTGTATATGACATGTGAAGCGCCAAAAGCGGGCTCTTCCCATATTCTGACATCCCTAACTTATATTTACACGCAACAATTATTTCTCTACTACTACTACCAACTTATCATTTCACTTTTGTATTTCCTATGTTTTTGGAGATCAATTGTAAATATATGAATATGTTTCATAGGTTCAGTTTATCTATCTTACATAAAACTAGATGTAAAAATGATTATAGCATCTTTATTCTAGTTATACTGGATTTTTTTATTCATATAAGAAACAAATTAATAATTGAGATATCAGATTTGGAGATAGAATAAAGGTGATGAATAAAGAGAAGTTTTTCTGTAGAAAAATTAAATCGGACACATATTTTGGGTTATAACAATAAAGTAAAAAAAAAGTAAAGAAGCGAAAATTGAATTTCTGAGCTGCATATGTTCTTAAAGGCTAAAACCGAAGCTTTATTTCACAAGTTCAGGGTAGGAATGTGCAAATTTGGACCGGATTGGAAATTATAGCCAACTTCTGAATCGTAAGAATCGGATCCGGTCTAGTCCCGATCCATGATATTATGGTCCGGTCCATACCGTTTGTCAACACTTTTTGAAAAGAACATAGAAAACGGTGCAGTTCAATCTGCGTTTGAACCGCACTAATCTAACAAATAAAAAAAATACTTTTGTATAAAAAATTACATATTTTTTTAAAGATCCAGTTCATAAACTGCTACATACGAGTAGCAAAATAATCCGGTCCATAAAATTTCAGTCCGGTCTGAACCGTTTAGAGAGCACTAAGTTCGGGTAGAATTCATAATCAAGACGGTTTAAGTTATAATTAGGCGATGAATAAATGAATGAGAGTGAAAGGGAAAAGAAAGCTTAATGCACAAGCATCGCCTTTTTAGGACTCTATTTTAATTTAATTAAAATGATTAAAAAAAAGGGCAGGCACGTGAAGGCCTCAAAGAAAGCAGGGCCCTACAAGTCAACGAACAGTCAATCATTTCTCATTAATTAAATAATCACTCAAATTATTTAATAATGACCCTATCATATTTCCCGCAATATATATATTGGTAAACGGAGACCCCGCCGGCGGCTTCCGGTGAGTTAGCCGTACTCTGACACAAACTGCGCCGTGCCGTTCACCACTGCCCAAAGTTCCACCACTTTCTATTTTTAAATATATATCTTATTACTTATAAGAAGGTACACAATATATATATATATATATAATCTCATCATAACTGTTATGTTGCGGCCCAAATTTGAGGTGTCCAAAGTTGTTACTCAGACTTCATGTTTGTGTACTTCCTTCAATATGAACGTTGTTGCTCGCTTCCTATGAACTTGATCATCCTGCTTTCCCCTGAAGACCTTTTAGCTTATGGGTTTTTATGATGTATTTTTTGTGTGTTTATTTTCTACTTTGTTTTGGTCCTTCATGACGGTTAGTCCGTCTGCCGATCTTTTTCGGCCTTCGATTCATTAGCCGGCACGCCGTCTAATGTTTCGAACCGCTTTCCATTAAAAAAAAATGATTATGAGAAGCACATGAGCAAGATTTTGAGAGGTTATGAATTATTGCAAACGAGTTTTAAGGGCCCGAGATGATTCTTGCTTTGTCTTCTTCATATTTTTAAAGACCAACTTATAAAATTTAAAGTGGAACATACGTACATTTATATGAATACAACACATAAACACAATGATGTTTCAGTCAAAAATAATTGACAATATATACGAAAAACTCGTTGACGCTTTATATTATCGGTGTGAACACATTTATTCTTCCATAATAATCAAGATGCCAACAATTGTACATAATTGAACTCAACCTTTAAAAAAGGTATTCATTGATTTTGTAATAAAAGTCAACGTGTAATTTAGCCAATTTTGTGAAAGAAACTAAGCAGTTAAGAGCCCGTTTGAAAATCACTAGTTTATCGTAGTTGAAATTAAAATAAAAACTTATTTTTTTTAGGTGAGGGAGAGTCAGTGATCTCCGCACCATCTGCACGCGCTTTTTATAAATGAAAAGAGGCTAAGTGATCATCACTTGGGGATAGCCCGACCCCTTACATATGAACATAAAAGATCAACTACACCCCCGGGGTCAAACAATACACTTAAACCTAGAGGACAGTCAAAAGCAACGCTAGCTAGATAGTCCGCAACATTATTCGTCTCGCGTTAGGCATACCGGTACTGGATTTCCTAGTCCCTTTCAATAAAGTCATGATATTTACTTACCAGACTAGCGAGAGGATGACAACGGGGGATCGACCTTCCCAGAAGCGAGATCGCCAATTGAGTCCATAATCACCTTGCGATACCCACACTCCCAAGCGAGCTTTAAACCGTGCCATATACCCCACAACTCTGTCATTGATGTCATGCATGTGCCAAGGTTAAGTAGGTGAAATATATATGTAGTTGGATGAACGATGTTAATTTTTGTTGAATTTTTGGAAGAACCGAGTTTATTATGTTTAATGTAACTGTAAACCTACCAAAAGAATTTACTTTCGTAAATTCATTTCATATACCTTATGAAATAAACAATATTAAACATAAAAAAACTAACATAAATTTTCATAAATTTAGTCGGCTAACAAACACCTATTTTATATTTGTATGATTTATTTGATAAATTTGAAAGACTCAATAAATTGGTAAAAACAAATCCTCAAATAACATCCTCGAGTGTTGGAAAATTGGTTGATAAACTTATAATGATATTTAATAAAATCCATATATTCTAAGAAGAAGACGAGGGAAAAGAATTTGGTGAAGAGAAGAGAAGAGAAGAGGGGTCCCACTCACGGCTAGCGTGATTCACAGCGTTCTCGAGCCCATCGCCGGTTCTGTTGACCGTCAAGGTCAACATGTATTCTTATACTATCTTGTATTGTACGGAGTATATTACACTGCTAAAATGTATGCTGCTTACATCACTAATTAGCTAAAATGTCAACTATAATCACGTCCATACAATGGAAGGATTACGTAATCATCATGTAATATGTACGTCCTTCACCCTAACCTAATTAACCTCCATTTCCGTCTATTTCATCTAAAGAAAATTTTAAGGTATATTTTTTTGAAATAATTTAGTTTACTGGGCTTTTTCTAATTTTGTGTTTAGCAAATGTAACTCTTAAGAGAAGAGTGTGTATAGTTTGAGGAAAAATACAAAAGATTGGGGTATATTTATTTAATTGAAATATTAAAAAGCCTAGTTATTACTGTAGTTTTTCAAAAAGGCCTAATTATTAAAATTTTTCTATTTTTTTTTCATCATTTTATTCACAACTATATTCTTGTAAAAAAACAATTATTTCACCTATTTTCATATTATTTTTTTAAATAATTTTATTTCCTTAAATTTTTAAATACTTAACTTTATATTACCAAACAGAAATATTATCTAACCGTCTAAATTTGTCGCCATCGTCGAGTTCTTGGTCAGCATTTTCTCACACTTCTAGCAATTTTTAAATTTGACGTTGGAGGATTCACGTTCGAGAAATCACACATTAATTTACAACATTTATCATAAAAATCAATTATCAACACAAAACTCACATGTTACTTATAGGGTTGTTCAATATGTGGTTATATTTTGGTATACGTATATTAATATATACTCCGTCGATGGGTAGGTTAAATTATTAAGGTAATTATAGAAGTGGAAATGAAACCTATAATTAGACAGGTTGAATTAGGTTTCCCTTTGGGCATACAATGATACAAATGTAGTACGTAAAATATTAAAACAAGCCTTAACATCACGTGCCTATATATATATAACCTTCATTAGCTTTCTTAATTTTATGAAGCAAAGACAAACTCCTCAACCATATAATAATCAAGATTAGAACAAGACGAGTGCTTAACAAATGGCATCATAGTCTCTACGACATAATTAATAGACTAACATGTGCAAAAAGTTTGTAGTTATCATATATTTTCTAATTTTTAAACCCATAACCAATGTTAATTATTAAAATCGGGATTCTAGATATGATTTCTTTCTAGATCGAATTGTACATTATTGTATAAAGAGAAAATTGTCTAAACGGTACCACATCTTTTAGTCTAACTAAACTTTATCACTTCGTCGTTTAAACTATCAGAACGGTATCTCACCTATTGAGCCCGACCAAAAATTAATATTTGGTTAATTGTTCACACATTAAGTTAACATATTGGTGTTAAGGTAGGTGGACAATTTTCCCCCTAAAAGAATATATGTTCAAATTAGATAAACTTTTTTCCAATAATCTTTATTATTCTCTTTATAATTTCCGTGCAATCCCTATATTTAGGGTCGTAAAAATACGAGTATATTTGATGTCTTTTTTGTGGAGATGTTACTGTTCCACATCGTTAATAAACAAATTTGCAATCAAATATATAAGTTTTAGGGCCCGTTTGGTTTTAACTCCGAAATCGGAAACGGAATGAAAACGAATCTAGTCCATACGTATGCCCTTGTTTATGAAAGTTTTTGGAATCATTTTGTTATAGTTTGAAGTAATTGGAGTAGAATTTGATTACTTATGATACCCTATAGGGTAACAAAATGTGGTAAAGTAAGTGCACTTTGCACTAAAACACAAGGAATGATTCCATAAAATTTCATGATATGTATACGGACTAGATTCGTTTCCATTCCGTTTTCGTTACCGGAGTTGAAACCAAACGGGCCCTTAGTGTGTTACTTTTATTGTCAATTGTTTTTAAGGAAATATGTTGGACTTATGTGTTGGGATAACAATCATAACATACATAATGCATACCTATGAATTTCAGAGCTCCAACGTTATCGTGGTTCACCGGAATTTCACATTCTTCACTAAACTCTATCATATACGTTAAAATGACACGTACCATTAGATGTATGAGAGAATGACATGCAACATTTGTTTTTCTGTTTTTTTTAAATGAATAATGACATGCAACTTTAATAGATTTTATTTTAATACACTATAGTATCCTAAACAATTCGTTATTTGTGCAAGTTTTAGGTTTTTAAAGAAAAGACGGAAATATTATTAGTTTGAACGCTAGAAAAAACAACCTTAACTCGGTAAGTAAAGCAGGAGTTTTCGCTCTAAAAGTGGGACTACAAGAAGCAATAAGGCTAAGTATCAAAAAGATCGAAATTGAAGGTGATGACCTATGTGTTATCAAGACACTCCAAGGATTTTAGAGCTGTCCCTGGGAGATCGAGATGATCGTATCCGACTCCTTAGTGTGCTTCTTTGAGGAAGTCCAAGTCAGACATGCGTTCAGAGAAATTAATTGTGTTGCTGATCGATTGACCAATTTAGAAATTTCGAACCCCTACACAACATTTTTTGACGATCCCGAACTTCGTTTTCTTATCCGCGATGATGCTTTAGGAATTAGGATGTACAATCTGTATAAGATAATCTTTCCTAACCACTTTCGGTAAAAAAAAAAAAAAAAA
>BSUD01000375.1:351297-368191 GCA_033239045.1 Fagopyrum esculentum
AAAAAAAAAAAAAAAAAAGCATCAAATCCTTTTTATTTTAATTTTTTTAGAAAGATATTAAAAAAATCAATTAAGTATTAATTCATTTAATTGACAACAAATTAAAGGTACCACGCCTAAAATATAGTTGGAAATTAGTAGGTTAAGTTGATTTTGTTTTTGCAAAATAAAAATATTAAAAATCAAATTAAAATCAATAACACAAATTGTTGCTTATACTTTGGACCTAAGTATAACGTGACATAGTGTGAGTTCATAAATCATATAAATATCAGCCTAACACGAAAGTATTATTATAAGTAAGAAAATAACTTTATTGGGAACGAAACCGTACTTTGATTCCAAAACATAAAACATTTCAATTACATTGTTTGGTTAAAAAAAGGACACATTTTTTCTTCTTTTTTAAAACTTTTTTCAAAAGTTGGAAATTTCGCATACAGATCGGCTTCTTGTTCAATCGACGTTGCGTGTCGTAAGCCAAAACACACCCATCTAAATTCAAATCACTACTCATGGATTTTCCGGTCCAAGAACATCTTTTCTTATTTCTTATCAAAATAATCTGAGATTTTTGGAGTTGTCCGTGAAGATCGAGATGATTATATATGACTGTAGGTTGGATCGTCGTTTTTTCGACGAAGTTTAAATCAGTTGATCCGATTGACCCATCTGCGAATATCGACCTCCAGGATCTGCTTTGTTTTTATGGATCCGAACTTTGTATTCTTATTTGCAAGGATGATTTAAGGTAAAATACGTGTTGGAAATAGACCAACCTAATCGTTTAACGTTATATATATAAAAAAAGGGTTGCACACTTAGTCCTTAGGAGCATCTTTAACTAGAACCCAATTTAGAGTTTCTTATATGACATTTTTTTTATTACTAAACATATATAAATTTGTTTTACTCCGGTCCAAAAACTTTTCTACAATCTATTATATATATATATATATATATATATATATATATATATATATATATATATATATATATATATATATATATATGTTAGAAGGAGGTCTAGTACCCTCCGCACATTTAGTCGCGCTTATCATATGTAAAAAACGTGGTAAGTGATATTACTCGGGGATAGCTCGACCCTTACATCAACAAATAAAAGGTTCACTTTACCATTAAGAGAGCCAACCATCAAACCAATAGGAAAGTTATAAGAAATACCAGCTAAATGTTGGATTTTCGGCGTCCGGTTTTAGACCAAAGGGCCGTATTCTCACTTATGTGAGTAGACGGTTCTCCCAATTGCCAACAAATTAATATAATTATCTTGAACTAAAAACAAGTTATTAACCAAGGGTTTGTAATCTGCACAAAGGAGTAGACAAAACCCAACAAAGAGTTTGTAATCTCCACAAAGGAGTAGACAAAACTCAATCAAGAGTTTGTAGTCTCCAAAGGAGTAGACAAAACTCAACCAAGAGTTTGTAATCTCCGAAAAAGAGTAGACAAAACTCTAATAGAAGTTAAGTTCAATTACACGTCTTATAAATCGGTTGTTATATGTTAAAACCATTGACTTGGATAATGTAATGAGTCATTCATAAATTATTTTCCTTCTAAGTGTATTCTCCCTACACCGAGAATATCCAAATACTTTAGTGGGATAAAACGTTACACATTACAAAGACTAAGTATACTTGTCTTACTTTGTAGAAAGGGTATTCTTAGGTTTTGTCAATACAAAACCAAACTAAGATGGTTGTCTATCCTTTGTCAATACAAAGGAACTATACTGGTCTTTCGAGTTTTGCAAACAAGCTTATAAGAAGGTCTATCCAACGTCAATACTATGGAAATAAAAGCTTTATTGTTGCAAAAACGAATGTAAAATCAAGTGCAAATGACTCTTCCTTTTATAGGCATAGGGGGGCCACGGTTTTGGGGAGTTAAAAGCAGTTAAAATCGGTTATGGAAGTTACTTGGAAGTTACTTGGAAGATGGGTCTTGAAGTCCTAGAAAGCCCAAGGCCCGAGACCCACATAGGGAGCCCAAAACCGCTCCCGGAGCTAGCTTATTTTTCTTGATCCAAACACTTCCAATGAGCTTCATTCACTTTAATATAGCTAGGGTAAGCTTCAAGATCCTCAAATACTCAACATCTTAGCTCAAGCTAGTGTAGCTCCTTAAGAAGCTCACTAGCTGCTTCATTGACGTACAGTAAGCATTAGAGCTTGGATTGCTCCCAATTTTTAACCACATATTCTTTACCCAATATAAGGCCTAAGAACCAAAGGTGTGATGATAAAATGTGGCTAAAAAGCCCCAAACGCCGGCCTTAAAAGATCTAGCACAAGTAGACCTTGTCGTGAATCACCTTGCTTTGATTCGACTCCCCTTATAATACTAGTTGTTCTTAGTGTCGGTCATATGGCTTGCCTCCCGCAACCCGGACCATAGTGACACACATGTGAACAACTCATTGTACCTTGTCTCAAGACAAGCTCAACGGTTACAATGAAGACTTAGCCCAAATCTCCAACACTAAATAATCCGCACATTGATTCGTCTCGCAGTAGGCATATCGTAACTGGATAGTCCAGTACCTTTGTAAAAAGTCTTGGCATTTAAGCAGAAGATTAGAGAGGGGATGGTGACGGGGTAGAGTACGTTTTAAAAGAGTAGTAACCAATTAAGAATCAGTTTCTATAATCAAAAACCGGAAACCACTCTCCCAATTCAACCAAGCTTGAGCTCATGTAGCACACCCATTACTCAGCCATAGGCATACTACATAGACAAAGATTAACCCCAAAAACCGTAAGCCACCACCCACTGGAGACCTAATAATACCCGATGCAGTAGCATGTCCATCTCTTCGTAGCGACCTGTGGGTGTTAATCTTGACAAATCGAGCTTGATGATGCTCCCAAGTGATAGAGACCACATAAAGTGGCCAACGTTATTGTGTGCGTGAAGATACTCCTTGTACCTTGCACGAACAAACTTGTTGCGGTCTCCTTGCTCCAAAACTCTTTAGAAACCTTTTGCATTTTTCCACATCCAAGTCCACCACAATGCCACTGCAAAAATCTCGCTTCACGAGCATTTAGTAGAAAAATAACAACGAGAGAGGAGGTTACCTCATATCCAAGAAGCAAACGGGAGATTGTGAAAAGAATCCACAAAAAGATCCGCATGAAGAGCAACTCACAACGGCCTAACCAAATGACAGTCCCTGAATAGATGTTCCAAACTCTCAGGACATATATCGCAAAAAGGACACACATTAGTGGAGCCAACACCAACTTAGGAATATCAACGAAGCCATAAAGTTACAAATAATTCTTTCAAAATTCAAATAAATGCCCTTAGGAATACTCAACGAAGCCATAGAGTAAGCGGGTAGTGAAGCCAACACCGACTTAGTTAGAGTAACCTTGCCTGCAAAACTCACATGTTTACTGTGCCAATGAAATCTTCTATTTTCATTCATATGTATGCAAAAATTGCATTAGTTCCTGCTAGCCGCACTTATATGAAGCTTGATCTGGGATGCTAATCTCGACTTACCATCTCATGATGGTTGTACAATCTAATCTTGTATCAGGAATTTCAGTAAACAATTACTCAAGTGATAATTAGTAACATGAACATATTTGGTTGTGATTAATTCCTGAAACTTGTTTGCTGATTCTACATAATCAATGACTCTTTCATAGAGGATGTCAATAGGCAATTAGGCATGATTTCGTGGTGCTATAGTCTCAAAACTTATCTGCGATATTCAATTCTTGGTAACCAGCACTACATGGGAAGCCTCGAGTTGTGATCTCTATCTGATATTTGATATAGTTAGTTCGGGTTGAATGAAACTAAACCAGGAATGAGTGCTCTCGAATGCTCAGATTGTTGCAATCAAATTATATCAAGAACTACTACTATACATGGTGTTGCTTTGTGTTTCATTAATTTACTTGCTTTATTAGAGGTTGATGCTTCCTTTTTCTTTTAATTTGATTGATTGGCAACAATTACCAACCCTTGTCATGTTTGATATGTTATGATATCCTCCAGAATTTTTATTGGCTCATTTAGGTCAAAATCAAGTTTATTATTCTTTGATGAGTTTTAATCAATCAGAGTAGCTTTCTCTTGTGATTTCTTAGTCTAGTTTACTTCTAATTATTTGAGCTCATGTTTGAATATTGATTTTACGTATTTGATTATGCCATAATAGTAGAAGGTGAGCTTGGAAGGATTTCTCATTTGAAAATGGTTGATGAAGACGCACTCTCGTGCAGAAACATCTTCTAGTGTAAATTATCGGAATAGATAAAAACGTTGACATTTATGTGTTGTTTTTATGAAGAGATGCTATATGTAGGATCACTCTTGTGTAATTCATGTGGCTCAAAGGGTATTATGTGCACGGTGATGGAACTCACAAATGCACAGCTCATGCAGAATTCGTAGACGTCACGGTTGTAGGGTTCCGAAATTGGTAAAATATTTGACGTCTGACACGGATCCGTGACAGTGTCACTTTTTTTTGGATTAGAATTCACAAAGAAAATCATCACGGATCCGGAACCTGTAACCGTGACAGTTATGGGTTCTGGATCCGTGATGATTTTCTTCACTTTTTATTTTGCTTAGAATTGATAAAGAAAATCACCACGGATCCAGAACAAGTAACCATGACGATTACTGAAAATCCGTTTGCGTTTCTGAATTTCATCGCTGTTTGTTTAGGACTTCCGAATTGAATTCACTAGATTCCTTGATAGGCCCAATAAACGCATTGTATAATGTCGAAAGGAATGGAAGGCCCAATTAAAGTTTTATGGGCCGCTGCTCATGTTATTGGGTTGCATAACATGGACCAATTTCATAGTGTAAGCAAGCCCAAGAAACCCTAGCGTAATTTATACGACTTCATATTCGAATAGTCTCGCTTTCTAATAACCACGTCTCATAAATAAAATATAACATTTGTAATGATGATCTTGTCCAACAAGTTTTTGCTACTTCTACCTACATTCATTTATGAACAGTGAACCAATAATAATAATAATAATAATAATAATAATAATAATAATAATAATAATAATAATAATAATAATAATAATAATAATAATAATATTATTATTATTATTATTATTATTATTATTATTATTATTATTATTATTATTATTATTATTATTATTATTATTATTATCACACAAGAAGAGATTATTATATAGCTAATAATATTCAAAGAAAAATATTCATAAGCTTAGAAACAAAAAGCGTTGCTCACCAAAATACAGTTCAACAAAATTTGTGAGTTTACACCAATGTGTCGCAGAAAATGTATTCTTAACATATTTTAATAATTTATCAGTTTACATTATTCATTCATAATCTTCTAAGGATTAACTCGAATTTTCCCAATTTTTAATGGGCAATTTTGTAACTAGGCATTTTTGATAAATTAGAGTAGGCTTTTTAATGTTTTAATTAAGTAAATATACCCGAACTCTTTTTTTAAGACTACATTTACTAAACACAAAACTAGAAAAAAAACCTAGTATACCAAATTGTTTCATTTTCATTTTTTTAATGGAGGAGTTATTATCTTTGACAACTAAATTTGTAGTCGATAATAAGCCTGACGGAGATGCTACATTCCGAGTTTCAAGTCTAAACTTAGAATAAACATTAACAAATCCATAATTAATATAGCCATATGACCCAGATTTGATCTCGAATCAACAAACGTACCGTTAGACTTCCCTCACCAAATCTTCAATTCAAAGTCAGATACTTAATCCTCAAATCATCTGACTCAACAATTAAAATGAGGCCACGTCACCACCATCACAGTATAAACAATTCCTCAAGATCGATCCTTGCTACTACACCTTTAAAATGCATTTAAAGTGAGTGACAAAATACTCTACACCTGTAAAACTTACGATACGATATTATTTTATGAAATAAAATTTAAATTATAAGAGTTATTTTGTATAATTTCGAAATTTATAGATATTTTTGAAAAAGTAGGCAATATTTTACTGCTGGATCACACTTCCCCAAGATCTCTACATCTTCTTCTTCTTCAGCAGTCCACTCTCACTCTCACTCTCTCGGTCTCAGCCGCTCTTTTCTTCACCGACAACACACATACTCATCTATCCAAAATCGCATAAAATGAGCTTCTATTTCATCACGTTAGCTATCGTAATCACACTTGTACTCGGTTTATCTCATTCTAAAACCCACCCAAATGATATTGAAGCTTTGAAGGAGCTGAAACGGAGCATACACCCGAATTCAATTCGGCCCGGATCCTGCATAAGCTCATGGGACTTCAACTTCGACCCGTGCCAGAGCCTCTTCACCACCCAATTCACGTGCGGCATCAGGTGCGATCTTTCTCTTTCAAGTTTCTCACGAGTTACCGAAATTGCACTCGACTCAGCGGGTTACACCGGATCATTGAATCGGCTAACTCGGTGGAGCCTCCCTTACTTGACTACCCTCGACCTCAACGGAAACTCGCTTGCCGGAGCGGTTCCTGACTCGCTGTCCAGCCTAACTCGGCTCCGGCGACTGAGTCTTTCTAGAAACTTCTTTGCTCTTCACATCCCTTCCTCTCTCGGCTCGCTTTCCCTTCTCGAAGAGCTTTATCTAGACAATAATAATCTAATTGGATCCATTCCTAGTAGCTTCAACAATCTCAAGAGCCTCAAACGGCTTGAATTGCAGCAAAACCGTCTCTCTGGAAATCTCCCCTTTCTAGGTTCGCTCACCAGCCTGTATTATCTAGATCTGAGTGATAACACAATCTCTAGCGTTTTACCGTCTTCTTTCCCAAATTCACTGGTTTCTCTTTCAATCAGAAACAATAGTTTAGAATCACAAATTCCCATCGATAACCTAAACCAACTGAGGTACCTAGAGGTGTTAGATCTAAGCTTCAACAAACTAATCGGATCTGTCTCCAAACAAATGTTCAACCATCCATCTCTTCAACAGCTCTCTCTCTCACACAACAGTTTATCATCAATCGAATCCCCAGATGAAACAAGAGAAAGCAAGCTCGTGGCAATCGATCTAAGCTACAACAAAATCGCAGGATTCCTGCCAAAATTCCTTACCGAGATGCCAAATCTGTCTGCTCTATCCCTCGAGCAGAACAGGTTAACGGGGATGATTCCCCCGGAGTACGCGGCGAAGGCGGCGGCAGCGGGAGGTGAAACGGTGCCGTTTGGAAGGCTGTTACTGGGCGGGAATTACTTGATAGGACCAATACCGGGGTTGTTGTTGAGGTTGAAGCCCGGATCGGCCCATGTGAGCTTGGTGGATAACTGTTTGTATATGTGTCTTGACATATTCTTCTTCTGCCAAGGCGGCGATCAGAAATCTGCTTCAGTTTGCAAGACCTTTGGGCACGTTTCTTCTACTCCTTGAAATTTTGGCCTTCAAATAACAAACAAACAAGAGGGTTTGTGTTGGATTGTATAATATATTATGCTAATAATGGTATTAGGTATGTAGTTCAATAATATGTGCTCTATTTTAGGCTTTGTTTTCTCACGATTGTACTATTAATATGATTGATCCCACGACTAATAATAAGAATTCTGTTTTTAAGGTTTTTGTGAATGTTTTCATTCCTATGGTTGTATTCGACTTTTACTGGCGTTAGAGAATATGAGGCCGGTGTTGTTGTGTTCATTATTCCATGCTATTGTAACTTGTAAGGACCCCTTCGCAGTAGCAAGTCCAGGGTT
This sequence comes from Fagopyrum esculentum, assembly GCA_033239045.1. Taxonomy (NCBI): domain Eukaryota; kingdom Viridiplantae; phylum Streptophyta; class Magnoliopsida; order Caryophyllales; family Polygonaceae; genus Fagopyrum; species Fagopyrum esculentum. Next base: position 359,040 of record BSUD01000375.1, read on the forward strand.
ACCCCGGGAAACACCTTCGGTATTGACTATTGAGTTTATTCCAGTTGAAATGCTGCACGAGTTTCAGTACAGGGGCTCCAAATGAACCCAATTCCGGTTTCCAGTTCATGATACGAAAGCAACCGAACCACAAAATAGAAATTAGCTCCAACCCTTGTCACATGTAACTCCTCCTATCTGCTCTACGATGCAACCTTACCAGACAGCAATCTAATCAAGAGGGAAATTTAAAGAGGCACCGTTACTCATTCACCTTCACCAACAGTACTGTGACCAGGATCTGGTGGATTTTCCGATGAAGCACGGAAACCCTAGCCGATTCTGAATCAGGTGTTGGTTTTCCAGTTAGAGTTTAACTCTATGCATTCCCGTTTTCCATTTCTCGTTTCCATGAAACGATTAAATATACTAATTTCCTGCCTTTTAGGTCCCAGCTAAAAGGTAGAATAACAATGATAAAACTTCATCAAAGGGATCATAAAACAATGGCCTCTTAAAAACCATATAAAACCACAGTAAATATAACATAACAACAAACAACGTTCCAGTTTTCAACCTTCAGCAATCAAACCAAATTCTAAAATTTGCTAAAAAAATAAAATAGCAAGTCTCTTATTTAGCAGCAGCACTAAATTTCAGTATTTCTCAGAAGCCAAGCCATAGGCAGAACATATTCCAAGGAAATGGATGAATAAAACTCAGTACCTGCGAAGGCCACCACGGTCCATCATTCTCCCTGACGGGCACTCAAATGCCATATGTCCTCGTCCTCCACAGGTACGACAGATGACAGTCATAGCTGAAGCCATGCAATCTCTGCTCATATGTCCCAGCTGGTTGCAACTGCGACACACCACATCTCTGTATCCACCACCCCCGCCAAAACCGCCACCACTCCCACCAAAACCTCCCCCACCATATCCTCCGCCACCAAAACGACCACCACCAGGTCCACCACCACCAACCCGATGGCTGAGAACATCAGACTTTGGGCACTGCCTTGCCACGTGACCACCAACATTGCAGAGGTTGCAAACGGGCTCATCTTGGCAGTCACGTGCCAGGTGGCCCGTTTTCCTGCAATTCTTGCAAGCCTTGTCGTTCGTGCACTCAGCTGCAAAATGGCCAGGCTTGAAGCAATTGTTGCAGAGTCTCATGTCTCCTGGAGGAACCTCAGGGTTCGAGCATTCCTTAGCACGGTGGCCGGCCTTTCCACATGAATGGCAGATACCTTCATTGGGACAGTTGCTAGCCATGTGTCCTGGTTCCCTACAGTTCCAGCATAGTGACTTGGTTGTGCACTCCGCTGCAATGTGCCTGTTGAGCAAATTTGGTGATACAAAGGAAAAACTGTAAGCTCAACGGTTTTGAGATTAGTAACTTCAGAATGACAAAATGAGAGCAGAATAATTTTACCCAGGAAGCCCACAGTTGTTGCAAACTGCAACATTTGAGCATTCTCTTGCAAAGTGACCAGGCCGCTTGCAGTTATTACACAAATTGCTTTGGCTACTGAAAGGGCAAAAATCATCAACAACATTAATACCTTGCCATATAAAACTGTAAATTTAATGCAGAACCACATAACTATAGCACATGCTAGTTGGCTATCAGAAACAAAGGGAAGATCAAATGAAATTTAAATAACAGCAAGATGAATATTTTCCTACATTAATACAGATCCTTAAAAGATGAACTGACATAGATGAACAAGTATGCATACTCAATGCAGCACAAAGTATGACCAAAAAAAGGAACTGTACCACAAGTTACCAACCACATGACGTGCAACAATAAATAGCCACACTACCGGGCAAAAGTAGCAACGTAAAAGTTAAACCCCACCATACCCTCAACAGGAAAGAGATCAAAATGAATACCACTACAGAATTAGGTATGGAATTATTAAGATAGCTCTACTATGTTAATACAAACAATATAGTAGATTTTTTTTAAACAGGTCAGGGCATCTGAAAGGTCAACAGAAAACCCCAAGAAAGGGAGTATTTTGGATAACCAAAACACCTGAAACCCCGACGTGTGTCCCTCCTATAAGGAGCATCCCGATGGGAGTAGCGTTCAGTTCTCATTCTCCTATCTCGAGGGCTCCGACTACGACTCCTGCTCCTGCTTCTACTCCTGCTCCTGCTCCGAGAACTCATGATAACACTCCTTGCCACTTCACCGCCACCAAATGAAAGTCAAAGCCACCACACCAAAACTGCCCCCCAACGTCCTCCTGCCAAAAACACCCCATCAAACCACGAAGTCCAGAACTTTTTCTCCAAATTCATTGCTACAATATAGTCTTTTTCCAACAAAAACCACCAAACTCATTTTCCAGAGTTCAGCAACCCACACCAGAACCGATTAATAAAAATACAGTGTCATAGTCGTCAACAACAACACAGCTCCTTTGCAAATCAGAACCTCTTATGTAAGTCATGCCATGTTTAGCCAAGCAATGAACAAACAAAAGAAGTTTAGAGCTTCAACCATGCAGCAACCCATCCCACACTTCAACACTTCAGCAGGAAACATTTCATTCTTTTAGAGATCGATATCAATAATAGAAGATGAGCCCTCTAATTGCTTACTTACAGCAGAGGGCAAACATACAGTCCAAGGTGAAAAGGCTAAAGTACCATTTACACAAGGTGCTCAAAATAAATGTGACAAAATCATCCACCTACACTTAACATTTCATTCAAGATGCTAAAAACGTGTCATCCACACAGACCACACCCTGCATTTATATTTTCATCAGGATCACCAAATTAAAATTTGATGTTTTTATTTAGCAATTTGAATCCGGGCAAAACGAAAAAAGATTAACTTTATAATTTGAAATTTTCACGTGTAATCATGGAGCATATCTTTGCTATAATACAGTTTCCAACTGAATGTCAATTTTATTAATCCAAGAATTAAGTTCATTAAGCTCAAAAGAAAAGTATGTGCCCATATCAATAAGAAATAAAGATCAGTTCTTAATTTTTCAAACAATTAAATGAAATGGGAAACTTATAGGTCAATATCTTTGCAAATAACAAGCTTGTACGGTTTGCATATAGTAACTTATTGTATTTGTCCATCTGTTAGTGCTTAAAGTCATATTCAAATTGATAAAAACATCAACAGAGTTGAACTAAAAGATGGAGACAAGAACAGATGAACCTAACATTCCAAATCATAATCAAAAGCCAAGAACTCTGATTGGGTAAAGCGTTATAAAGGCTTGAAGAGATAATTCCTTATAAGCAGAAAAAGGACAGCTAACTGCTCAAACTAGACCGACACAAATTGTAATGTTGACCGAAATCCTAACGCCATAATTCCAGCACCAGTGAATAGATCAACCATGGTGAAGCAAATTAACATGATGTAATACCTGTTGATTGACGTAAATAATTGACAAAATACACGTTCAATCATTTACTGAGTTTCAGTTATTCTACTTATTGGCACTATTGACAAAATACATGGTGTAATCTTGCATGTTTGAGGGTATCTAAGCACTTTAATTATAGTAAAAAAGTTCTGCATGGTAACAGTACATAGCAGATGAATGGAATAGTAAAGGTGCGATACGAAATGTGAAACTCATCTCTTATACTGTGTCGTTACTATTATTTTGCAATCTAAGAAATTTCCTTTCTTTAACCCTAGAATTTTGAGATATTCTCCGATTCATTTGAATATTTAGCTCAGTTGATATTAATACCAAAACCGACACATATTTTTTTCATAAGACAACCCTCTACTGAGGATGTTATAAGTGCTCAAGCATCAAGGGCCCAATTTTAAGCCGTGTGTGTACCAGGATGGCTTAACCTGAACGGAAAAGCAGTAAAGACTTTCCAAGTCAGCTTCCGCAAAATGTTGCACAAAAACTGATTTGGAAAGCCTTAACTGATTTTCCATTCATGTTGCATATATATATATGGTTTGAACAACAAACATTAAAATTAATCGAGATAACTAATAAATACTGTCTGCCCTAGTACACACGGGGGTTAACATGTTTCTCCCGTTTGGGACTCGGGAGTAAGGATAGTGTCAATTGGAGAAGTTTACTGAAAATAGCTAAAAGGACAAATATTTCTTAAAAAGATTACAAGGTTAGGAAGATTTCTTAGAGAGGAATTATCTTGAAAAGTTATCCCATCCTTTCTTCACTTCTTCCGAACCAAATAGGAAAGACGTTCAAAAAGAGTTCCCTCTAAGCGTTGGCCGCCTCATGCACCTTATCCCTTGCCACCTTCAAATCGTTATGCCTAGGTCTTGCTAGGCGGTGGACTATTAAGTCATCTGCCATGTTTGCATCAGAGCAGTTGGTAGTTATTTCTATTATACTTTAGATGTTTTGTATGCTAGCTTTAATTTGTAATTCAAACCCTATATATATATGCAAAGATTCAATTAGATCATTTTGGTATATTTTCATAACTTCCTTAATATCTCCACATCAAAAATTACAAATATTCTCTCCAACTGTTTACCCGTAAATCTTTGATATATTCCTACAAGGAATAAGATAATTATAGCTTTGGCTGTTCTAACCTAAAGGCATAGTTTGACAAGCTTGATTTATAAAAATTGTTATATTAAGCGATTTAGCCTTATTTTTATTGTTTTTCTAGGGTTTATACACTTGTTAGTAGGAGAATTTAACAAATCAAGATTAGGAAAAACATCATAGTATTATTCTAAAGACTATTTTTTTCAAAATCTAACTGTTTATCTACTCTAATTGATAGGGTGTGGTGGTGGTGCAGATCAGACTCGTCAAGATTAGGGTTTGTCTCTTTATCTGCTTATTTGTTGTGCTCGGGTTTTTATTTATGAGTCGATGACGGGTAATTTTGACAAGGCGCGAGTAGTAGGATGTAGTATCCTCACCGCCTTGGTCCTACTTCGAATTTTAGATCAATTGTTACAACAGTGACAATAGCTCAACAAGTACAGAGATTCTTCGCAAAAAGTGCCAAAAAACACACAAGAAAACGGAAATTTAAAACAGTTGTCCACAACGCAGGCTGATTCCTATACTTACTTTGACCTAAGTAGCGCAGGTGCGGAGAACCTGAAATCCCTAAAGCCTATTGGAAATCTATACAAAGTTAAAAAAAATCAAATAGAAGGAAGAAAAAAACCTAATATGCGCAAATCTACCAGAAATGAGGTTCAATTTTCCAAAGACATATCATAGATTATAGATCTGGACGAAATTGAATTTTGAAGCCCTGGACTGAAAAGCTGAGGGGGGAAAACTGATATCAGTGAAAGGGGGCAGGAAATGTAAAGGTAGAGAGAATAACCTTGTTGTAACGAGGAGAATCGATGAAGCTGCCGCCTGCGGCTAAAGAGAGGAGGGTTGTAAGTAGGCAACAAATAGCGTCAAATTTAGGGAGGAATCTGTATATAAATCCCTGAGCGAACGTTGCGTTATCTCCAAGACAAGTAGCGTAGTTTTAGGATCACGTACATTTAGGGCCTAGACTCGGCCCGATTGTTTCTAATAATGACCACATTGGGTCACTCATCGGCCCAAACATTTACACAATGGGTCGACCCAATAACCAATCAAATGCACCGTCGAACACAACTTTAATACTATAAGCTATTGTGCACACATTACATGTAGCCTCACAAATTCACAAATTTAGGTCAAGTTCCCAATTTTAGGTCAAATTTTTATATCACGATACCCGTCTGACACAGCTTTGTCTTCTTTGTTTTGATCATGTATTTGGTGGCGTTTTGAGTGTTTGTCGAGAAGGGGGCGTGAATGTGTGATCGACTCCTGACGGTTATGTTGTAGTCCAAATATGTGGTGTCCACAGTTGTTCCCCAGACTTCCCTACTTTCGGATTTTTATTGTGTATTTTTGTGTTTTCTTTTTCTCCTTTGTTCGTGTCATTCATGACAGTTAGTCCGTCTGCCGACTTTTTCGATCTTTCGATCCAATAGTCGGCGCGCCGTCTATGATATCAAACCACTTTCCTTTATCAAAAAAAAGAAAAGAAAAAGAACTTAATAAAGGGCCTTTTGTAAGCTACATTGTGGGATGATGAGTAGTTGAGCTCCGGGTGGATAAATTGACCGCAAGGTTCAATTGATCTCACATAAAGATGGGTATATATATGTGTCTTCTCGCGGGTATTTTTATTTTTATTTTGTTACAAATACAAGTAGATTAGAGGGTCAACTTTTAAAAATTGATCGGTCTGAACTCTAAAGTATTCTTTCGAAATTTTGATTTTTTTGAAAATATGATGAGCACTAAAGTGCATGAAGCTCGAGATCATCTGATATGATAATGTCCGTCTCCACGGTGGTTTTCATACTCGGTTGATCAAATTAATGAGCATTAAATTGTCTCTTTCAATCTCAATGGATGTTGCACTTAAACTTACGGTCTTTTGTAAGCCCTCCCGAAGAGCGAAAACTCTTGTCTCTAAAACAGAGTCGACAAAACATCTTTCTTTTCCTGTAGCCAAAGGGATTGCAAGGTTGTTCTGAAGGATGATCCAAAAGCATATTGATTCGACGAGTTTTTTGAGGCATCAAAATTTCATTTGATATATCCCTCCCTCGGTCTTTATCTTATGATGATTTGGGTTTTCCTTCTTTGATTCAGTTGTTTGATGTTGTTCATACTCGGTTTTGCATTGGCTTTTTCTAGTTGTTTATTTGATTCAATGCAGTATGCTTAAGATTTTGTAGTGTCTTTTTCTTATTGAATATGACTTGATTTATAGTCAGACATATGTTCCACCATATAACCACTAGTTGTCTTAATTTTGTGGGAAAATTTTTTCTCTTAATTCAAAGAGGATCAATTATGTTCCGATTTGTTATGTCATAGCTATGCGTTATTGTTATAGTTTTTGCATTATCTATAGTCTGATGTGGCACATAAAGAAAAGGTGTTTAGCATTTTTTGTATGATTGATTACAATATTCACAGTGCATCACAATTGGAATTTTTTGTTCGTCAAGATTTTCTTTTGTTGGTATTCCATTAAGGCCATTTTCATAGAAAGTTTTTGAATTTTTAGGCATTATGTTGACCTCCAAATCCAAGTTTTGTCCGAGGTTACTCCAATTTTCCGTTGTTGAATCATTTCCATAGCAGATTTAGTCGAGTATCATCCTTCTTCATTAGTTGCCCAATATATTTTATCTCTTATATCAATTTTGGGAAGGTCATAGTTTTTAGTTTTTTTTTTTTATAATATCATTTGGTAGAAGTGTATCTTGTTGGTTTACGAGTTCATGATTTCATCTTTTGTCCGTGATATAAGTACATTTCATTTCCGTAGAATCTAACAAGGCTTTATTACTCACTAGGTCTTGAAGTGGTTTTTTTTGTAATCCATTGGTCTTTCCAAAATCTTATCGTCTTACCATCTTCCACACGCCATCTAAGACTTTTGTCGAAATCTTCACTTAGTTTAACTAGTCTCTTTCATTGTCATGATGTATATTTTTCACATTTGTAATACTAGAGGCATGTGTCTTTTAAGAATCTTTCTTCTACTAATTCGACCTAGATATTGTATGGATCATCCATGATTTTTCATAAAAGTTTCATTTGTAACGCTTTTGTTTATATCTTCTGCTTTCCTAATTCTAGTTCCTCCATAGATATCAGTTTAAGATTTTATCTCAACTGATAAGTGGATGGAAATTTGGTCCCTTGTTCCAAAAGAAGTTATGTTAAAACTGTCTAGTTCGTTATAAATGTTTGTAGGAAGCATGAATGTTTTCATTAGATAACTTGACTTGAAATTAATATTTGTTTTTATTAACGTTGTTCTTTGATTTCTATTTTGTAAGTTGTAGTTTTGATTTTAGAGTTACAAAATTAAAGATATCCTTATTATCTCTCCCATTAATTAAAGGACATCTGAGATAGTGTTCAAAATTGGTGGACGTTGTGATGCCAAGTGCGTTTGGATCCTTCTTTTATTGTTTGGATCAACGTTAACGGTAGTTTGGAAAGCGGATTTGTGGTAGTTTATCACTTGGCCAGATATTTCACAATAATCAGTTAGGACCGATGAAAAATTGTTACTTGCTTTTGTTGCCACCTTTTATGTCGTCCGCAAAGACTAAAAAACTCTTTTTCGATGGGGAATCTATATTTCGGAGTCTCACTACAAGTTTTGTTTGCATGTCTCTAGTCAATATCCCTGCGTTCAAATTGAAGAAAAGTGACGAAAGGGGTTTCTTGACGGAGACCTCTTTGTGGAAATATATTGTTGGTTGTGAATCCTTTATTAATATGGAGTAAGAGACAGTTGAGACATCCGAGATATTTATTGTGGTTTTCTTCGACGGGATGAGGGTTTTCCGGTATTCATTTTTGGTTTTGTCCTGGGTATAGTTCTTCACGGTGATTTCTTGTCAAATTAGAATAGATTTGCGATATGCGGTATTTATTGCAGCAGTAACAGATAAAGACAGTACGTAGTTATGTACGCAGCTAAAATGCATGCTGAGTATTGTAGCTCCTGCATGTACAAAAAATGAATGCAAGGGACGTCGTTTGGGCATTGCTCATTTGTTACTGCACACTGCACAACTGGCTGTCCATGGCAACACACTTGTCTACTCTCAGCTACCATCCTCACTTTCTATTTGAATGTCATATGTCAGACAAACATATGAGACTCTGCAACATCTTATATCATTGCCGGGAAAGTGATGCCTCCAAAACCCTACACATTACTACATTTCAATTTCATCTATTATCCAACCAAAAAAGTAATTAAAAAAATCATGTATATATATTATCAATTATATGTTCAAATAATTTACTTTTATTCAGCAAAGTATAAAATTGAACTTTTATAATTTTAATCATTTTATATACAACTTTCATTATTCAAACAAAAGTATAAAATTGAATTTTTATAGATTTAACATTTTATATACAACCTTTCATTATTTTTGCAAATATTGTAAGTCATTTGTAATTCTATAATTTAAATTAAATAAACTATATTAACATCTAAGTATTGTTTTTCATATAATCATTCGGTATATACTTGATCCTTTTCAGAGGTCATAGACCAAAAAATAATAATTCAAAATTAAAAAGTGAAAATTATTATATCAAAAAACTTTTATAAATTTTACGA
>BSUD01000375.1:368201-387322 GCA_033239045.1 Fagopyrum esculentum
ATAATTATAATAGCGTAATTTAAATATTTTTTTATCATATTGTTATATTCATCACAAGAACAATATTATTATCGTATTCTTGATGTGCAATATTTTAATGTTATTATATATTTTTTTGTCAATATTATGTTTTTTTTATATTATTTTGGGGTATTTGTTACATTTGAAAACTTTTGACGTTAGATTTTAATTGTATCTTTACTTCTTTTTATCATATTGTTATTGTATTATATTTGAAATTTTTATGACGTGAGATGTAGCTTTATTTTTAAACATTATATTATTAATTAGATATTATTTAGAGTTTATATCTATTTTATTTGAAATAAATATTAAAAATAATAATTTTGATATTATCATAAAGTAGTACTATATAGATTAGTGTTGTAATTTTAATTACAAAGTAAAAAATAACAACAAAAGCAACTTTTCTTACATTTTTTTAAACAAGCAAATTGTTTTACATTATAGTGATAAGAGGTAATAGTTAAACGAAAAAGCTAAATGCACGAGGTTTGTTTTACTAGCGTAAAAAACAAACGCATTCTGATGGCGCTCAACCAGTAAAAAAGAAAACAAAGAATTTGAGCGCCGGCGCCTTCGGAAGGCGCTCAAATCTTCAATAAAAAAATGGCAAAAGTAGAAAGTCACTCAAATCTTTAATAAAAAATAAGGGCAAAAATAAGAAAAAACAGATTTTTGGGCGCCAGCGCCATGCGCCGGCGCTCAAACCCTAATTTTTTTTTTTTTTCCCTTTTTATTTATTTTAAGATTTGAGCGCCGTCGCAAAGCGCTCAAATCTATTTGAGCGCCACCGCAAAGCGTTAATATTCGGTACCAAGTAAATTTAAAATTGTGTATATAACACGCCCCTAGTTAAATGTTGATACTTTGTTTGTAATTATTAAAATTTATTAACTAATTAAACAGTTTTTTTTACTGTTATATTAATTATTATATGAATTTCGTGTAAAACATGAGACAATAAATTAGAATTTTTAGATAAATATTCTATTTACTTTAAAACTATCCTAATTAGTATTATAAATAAATAATTTAGATAAATAGAATTTAAAATGGTTTTAATATACTGTTTTAATAATGTGTTTACCTGTTAATTAACACGAAGCGCTAAACTTGAACTTAATATGATTAAATAACAGAAATTAAAATGATTTCACCTAGTAAATATTGTTACTTTTTATATATGAACTTACAGTATACAATTAATTGTTTATAATTCGGAGATTAGAGCACCACCTTTGATTGTTTTTTTTTTTAAAAAAAACAACATCAAATTGTTTAGGTGATCGGCATTAAACACTAATAAGTATAATATTATAAGTTCGATGAGGTATAATTTCAGTTAATAAGAAATATTAAAATTTGCAAAAGAGAAAATGAAAACTTTTACTAAAATTGATAGAAATACAAAATAACGGGAATGCTAATATATATATATATATATATATATATATATATATAGTTTAGGTACGGATGATGCTGCAATACGACGTAGTTTAGACGTTGATTCACTTGATACAATGGACTATATCCAATGAACTACATCATCCATGTTATTTAATTCTTAAATTCTTGAATTCACTTTCACACTTCATGAAACAATTCATATTTGATTTCTTCATTCTTCTCTTCCATCACAACCTCGGATAAGGTCTAATGAGCTTATTCATGAATTTGTATGGAATCATTCCTTGTGATTGAAGTCAAAATAGACTTGATTCTCCACATTTTGTTACCCTATAGGGTATCAAAAGTAACCAAACTCTCCTCCAATTACTTCAAACCACAAGGAATGATTCCAAAAACTTTCATGAATAAGGGTATACGTATGGACTAGATTCGTTTCCATTCCGTTTCCGATTCCGGAGTTAAAACCAAATGGGCCCTAAATAACCAATAAAAAAGGAAACAAATATAAAGGTGAAAATGTCACATGGCTTATCAAATGAACATCAATCATTTTAATATAAAGCATATAGAATTAAATGACCATGTAATTTTAAAATAGAGTCAATCACAAGTTTTGGAATAAACTAAACATATTAAAAATCTCACAAATAATAAGAAAAAAAGCAGACATGAAAATACATGTTCATAGCCTAGAGTGCTTACGGTAATGTTTGGGCAAGCTAATCATCAATAATTGATGTCATGTGTGGGTATGCACAAAAATAACATAGTACCGCAAGTGTATGACCGTGTCAATGTAAATATATGATAGTATATGATATTGCATCAGTGTCGAAATCCTAGGACTATATATATATATATATATATATGATGACATGATTTATGACACTATTTTAGACACTCTTTTAGATAGTTTTCCTTTCCATTCATGCATGTTTCCGCATTAGTTCATGACATTTGCGCTTAATTCATGCATATTGTCGAAATAGACGTCTACACGGACTTTTGTCGGTTTTTTAGGTATTTTGGGGAGCTTGGGGAACTTAATCGATACATTCGAGGATCATTCCTTGTGGTGGCACACATCCGAACTCATTAAGGAGGAAGCTAGGAGCAAAGGAGAACACAAAAGACCTTATTGGTGCATGCCTTGCACCAATTCATGACTTGGTGATCCAAAGAGGGCTGAACAGAGAGAACCACGGCCCAGAGGCTAAAATCTAGACCGTAGTTTTGCCCGTGGTTTCTTCTGGACAGTTGTGACACGTGTCCCACAATTTCTTTGTCCAACCCTTACTTTTTGGTGGAGTACTTAAGTGGTCCTGCAGGCTTATTTGGGGAATCTTCTTCCTTTTTGGACCCTTCTCTTCGAGCTCTTTTCCAACACTCCTCCATTGTAACTTCTCTTCCAAGCACCCTTGTGGGTGTTCTTGGGAGAGATTAGAGTAGATTTTAGTTTTAAAGTGAGATTTGAGTGGTTTTGAGTGAGGTTTCCATTGTTGACAACTTGGAGCGGCTCTTGGAGCCTTTGTAAGACTTGGTAACTTCTATTCTAGCTTTATAATGTCTTTTCTTTGATTCATTCTTCATTATCTAGCTATGACTTGCAAGCATGCTCTATTTATGAAGTTTGATCTTGATTTGTATGTTGTTGGCTGAATAGATGTGATTCTAGGGTGAAGGAATGATGTTTATGCTTTGGACTATAATTGTATGGACTTCCATGTTAGCTTAGGATGGATTTGTGTTCGAAACCCCAACTCAAACCCAAACCACGGCCTGTTCATCTAAAATCTCGACCGTGGTTTTCTCTGTTGTGCTTATATTGATGAATCTGGATGTTAGGATGTAGATGTGTTGAAATCCTAGTGTTTGTTGAGCCTAATCTAGCTTAGGGTGACCTAATGTTAATAACCTTTTTGAGGAATGAGACTTACCCGGTAATTTCCTCTCTTGGATATATAAGATGATGAACTCTAGGTAGTAGTGAGCCAAAAAAGCCGCTATTGGATTGAGTGTGCTAGGATCGTTGCCTAAGACCTACCCTTTCCGAGACTTACCCGGTAAGGAGGGGTTTGACCCTTAGGCAGTGGCCGATTTGTGTAGAATTCCCGTCCTTAGGTTCCTTGAGACTTACCTGGTAATAGGACCTTAGGTTCGAGACTAGCGGAGCATGAGACTTACCCGGTAATTGCTCCCATTGGAGAAACACCCAACTCCGAACAGCCGCAAATTTCCTTTGATCTTTAGAAGTATGAGTCCATAGTCATAATCGGAATTCCGAATCTCTAGAATCCGCACTTCTTACCTCTTATCGCTTATCTTTGTGTTTGTGTGTTTGTTTGCTTATTTGTGTTGATATATTTGTGATCCTTGTTTGATCACCCAAAACCAACCAAAAATATTGTGTTTTGCACCTTCTTTATTCTTCATCTCATCTTAGTTTAGTTTTGCACTATCTTTGATCATTGAATGACTTGATTTCACCTCAATCCTTGTGTTCGACCTCGGAATACTTTCCTTCCTACATAACGATCCGTACACTGCGGGTTTCGCTAGGTAGTTTAGGAGATTAGATCGAGTTTATAAATGTAAAGCTTTTTGTGCTACATCTCTAGTGTAACAATATATATAGTCCTAGTATTTCGACCCTGATGCAATATCAGGGTGATCAAGTAAAGTTCAACTAGTAAAGCAAAAGTGTGTAAACGGGAATAAGAAAAGGGTGATCAATCAAATGTTTTGGTTTGAGGGGTAACAAATTACAAGTATCAAGGATCAAGTATCAATATAATAAAACACTAGGAGTTGGGGCTATTTCTCCAAACTATAACTAGAAGCATGCTTGGTCATGTTGTGTTCAATCAATGATGAGAGTTCAAGTCACAAATACCAATGTAGCATGGAAATGTATGTTTTGTCAATGTATTTGGTTTGTTTCAACTAATGAGGATCAAATGGTGGTTGTTATTTACTCATTAGTTGATAAGATTTTCTACAATGGACTATTCAAACATCACATGTTGTGTTCAATCAATGATGAGAGTTCAAGTCACAAATACCAATGTAGCACGGTAAATGTACGTTTTGTCAATGTATTTGTTTTGTTTCAACTAGTGAGGATCACATGGTGATTGTTACTTACTCATTAGTTGATAAGATTTTCTACAACTTATGATTATATTAGACTATGCAAACATCATACCGTGTTTGTTATTTTCTTGCACAACGTAACACAACCATAGTTTAGACATTCACAAGACAAGTAATATAGCCATCCTTTCCACCCTATCTAGAACCACTCAAGCAATATAGGCATCAAACATTGCACAATCACCTTCAAATTACTTATTGGTCTCATATAGGGTGATCGATTCACACATCACTCATTTCATGCTTGAAAATATGCAATGCGTTAAGGGAACAATCTAGATTATCACTAATCTAGTATCCAACATTCAACATAAGTCCAAACATGGAATAAATCATGGATAAATTCGAAAACCCTTATATGATACTAAACATACATTTGGTTCTCATCAATTCATAAACACAACATAGATCACACGAGTCTAGCATGATTTGGAGTTTTCACCCCAAATCCTAACAAGATAACTACTCACTCATGACCGAAATCTAAGAACACAAACAGTGGAAATGAATAGCATGGTGACAAACTAGACAAAAAAAAAGGAATGTAGGAAAAAGAATAAAAGCAATCGGACTTACCAATCCAAAGTTACGATCAAAACAAGCTGGATTAAAGATCTAGAAACGAGAAATATCATGAACACCAAGAACTCCTTCAAGTCTTCAAATCGGCTAAAACTACAACTAAAGAGAGAATTTCTCCATACTTTTTTAGAGAATCGTTGGTGAATGACTTGATATTACAATTAGCCAAGGTCTCAATTTATATGCTCGAGTTTTCCCCTTTCTAGAATCATCCAAAAATAATCTCACACACCTAGCATAAAATTTGTTAGAAAAGTGGTCCACATCGGGTACCTCGAGTGAAGTGGTTGCCTTAGATCGAGCGTGTCATCTACCCAGGGTTGGGTTTTGCCACCGTCATACTTGAATACACGTAGCTTGGGTTTATTTTCTTCTTAGTCTGGATTTTTGGGTCTTCTGACCACGAGTTTGGGTCGAGTGGTCCACTGTTTGGCCATTTTTGAGGTATTTCTTGAGGATTCATCTCTTTATGCAAACTAAAAGTTTTAGCGCTTCAAAATACCTTTCCAACAAGTACTCACATGTCTTCTAATTCGTTCCGATGCCTTCTATAGCTTCATTTTACTGAAACTGTGCAAACTATATTCTTAGTCTAGGTGGATTTGTCTTCTTAGGTCGGGTTTTGTGTCTTCTCTGCTGGGATTTTTGGATTAACCCGACCTTGGTTGATAATAACACTTTGGATTCTTCTTTGATTGGTTTTCATGTCTTCTTCACTAAGGTTTTAGTTCACTTGAGGTTTCTCCTCTGAGGTTCCTTGGCTTCTTTGTTCCATGCATTTGTTGATCTCTTGCTTCCTTTTCTCCTTTGCTTGATGATGATAATGATGACATGATGATTGTTCTTTGAATTTGCTTGAATTGATTATTTGTGCTGTATTTTTTTTACCTAAATCACCTATAAACACAAGACACAAAAGATTAAACATTCTTTGACAACTTAAGTACAAGCAAAGATATAAATGTCATATCCATGCAAAACTAAGAAAAAACATATATCAAAAAACATCTATAAAGATAGCATACAAACATGATATTGGAGTTATAATGATAAGTGATGGTTTAACAACATATTTGCTACGAACCTTGTTTACAAACACAAATAATTTATGAAGATTAACTTAATTTATCTAAGAAATCTTAACATCCCTTAATATCATAACTTTCCTATAACTCCTAATGCCACAAAACAAGAGAGAGCAAAATCACATAAAATTCCAAATTTGACACATTGAACTATGCATCAACACCCTTACAAGAATACAAACCATTTATTTCTTAAATGTTCTTTCATTGTCCATAACGCAAGAAATATCAACCCGGAGCTAGAAAATCACATGGAAACAACGAATCGAGAACACCATTATTGAGGATACAAAAACAATCTATAATACAACACGATAAAACCACTTTGATATTAAAAGGCTCATGGAGTCTCAAATTTTAACATAAAATTGACTGAAACTGGATGATGAATAAAACATAACCATAAATAATACAAAAATCCTTAAGATAAAAGAAGGACAACGGAAATTCATGTGAAAAATCAAACAAAAATATAAAAAAACTATATTTTGACGCATGGACAAGACAACACAAAGATTGTGCCGAAAAACAAATATGAATGAGAAAAATGTGAAAATATATCCATTGAAAAGGCAAAGCTATGACCCTAAGGCATGCCATCATCAAAGCAAACAAAATCATGATCGAATAAATCATAACATAAGGGGACTCTATGAGTACATACGTTCATGACCTATTAACCGCTAGTTCGTTTAATTTTGAAGAACTTAAAGTTTTCATCTATAAAGACATTTGAACAGTAGGGTACATTTTTTTCTTCTCTTGTTTCATCAAAACAAAATGTATGATATAGTTTCAACCCACTAATCATTTTTAATAAAGAAAACGGTTAGGTCGATCTATCTTCTAGAGATAATAGTCAAATCTAAAGTATCAATGCGGATGAGAACATAAAATTCGTTATCATAAAAATATTGATGTTTGGTGTCGAGATTTGCAAATGGGCTAACCCATTAATCTTATAACCTACTACATATTAATTACAAATATTTTAACCTTACACGACGAAGCCACGTGAGAAAAATAGATATACCGTAAAAAACACCGCTAATCAGTCGTCAAAATTCTCCCCCATTTACCATTTTGACATGCCAATCTCCCTACCGCTTACAAACCAACCTAACATTGTGAACTTAACACCGCTTTGCGGGAAAGGATTCAGTTTTACTGCCTACAATTCATTCTAATATACTCGTACTGCGAATCCCTAATGTTTTCTAAATCATTTTAATATCTGGTTAAGTTCCCATGAGAACACCCATAACGTGAGAATATGAGAACAATCGTATACCGTTGGATGTGAGTATTAATGATTGAGATTTAGAGTAGATATCAAAAATAATAATAACTACGAATAATAATAATTAGGAATCAAACAATAACTACGAATAATCCACTCAACCAACAATAACTACAAATAATACATTAAACGATATGACACATTCATAACAAAACTAATAATAATTACGAATTTGTTCTCATGTTCTCATAGCATCTATACTATCTCTCTCTATATATATATTCTCGGTGAGGGTTACTTATTTTCGGGGATGTTTCACATCTTCATTTAAAAACAAATTGTTCACTTGCTCACTCGCTCCATTAGTGTTCAATTTATGTCTACCACATGTAACTCATCCTAAAGTTTGAACTCCTAGTAACTTCGTTATTGCCCTACAACTTATTCGTTATTATAAATCTTTTTTCCCGGTATTTTTTGGTTCTTGATATTATGCCGTTAAGGGTTTCTTGGTATTGTAACAACCGCGAATTTAAAAACAGTCATGAATTTAAAATTACTAATATGTAATCAGTATATGGTCTGTAAGACTGTAAGCCACATTAGAACAACCGTTACAACAAACTCAAATTAGCCAACGTCTTTGATATTGGAGTCCGTATCTTACATAATCAAAGGAATAAAAATTCCTGAATTAATTAACGCTAATAAAAAAAGCAAAGATGCAATTTTCAATTTCCATTTCCCCATTCTTTTTCTTCTAATTTTTTTTTAAAATGGTGCAGAGCAGCAGAGGGCCAGAGGCCTACCGGAAACCATTTGCGTTGGCTCCAAGAGCAGACGCTTCTCCCTTAACTGAAATTCCATACCCATGGCGATTCCTGTGCTTCCCTTATCTCCCTTCCTTGCCAACAATCTCTTTTAACCTAACCGCCTCTTCCATGGCAACTTCTGCTTTTCTCATCCTCTCTATCGCCTTACTACTTATCGCCGTCGCCGGGAATCCAACTGAATCGCAATCCCTGCTCTCTTTCCGGAGCAATCTCGAAGATCCACTTGGGGCACTGGACGGGTGGGATCTATCAACGTCATCGTCTCCCTGCGATTGGCGCGGAGTCCGATGCTACGACGGTCGTGTCCACGAGCTCCGCCTTCCGTCTCTCCGTCTCGCCGGAAGACTCACTGAGAGTCTTGCTAACTTGCGCCAGCTACGAAGGTTAAGCCTTCACTCCAACTTCCTCAACAGTTCTCTCCCACGCGCTCTTTCGTCGCTTCCTCTTCTACGAGCCGTCTACTTGCACAATAACTCTTTCTCCGGCGACATTCCACCGGGACTCTTCAACCTTACTAACCTCCAGGTCGTTAACCTCTCTGGAAATTTACTCGCCGGAGAACTTTCTGGTGTTAGGTTCTCCGAGAGTCTTACAGTTCTGGATTTATCGTCTAATGATTTCTCCGGCGAGGTTCCGTGGAAGTTCGCCGCCGGTTGTCAACTACGGCTTATTAACTTCTCGCGCAACCGGTTCTCCGGCCAGATTCCCGCCAGCATTGGGGAGCTTCAGTGGCTTCAGTATCTATGGATGGACTCAAACCGGTTATACGGGGCGCTTCCGTCGGCGATCGCGAACTGCTCGTCGCTTGTGCATTTAAGCGCCGATGACAATTTTATAGGCGGAACAGTTCCGGCGACGATAGGAGCCAT
This sequence comes from Fagopyrum esculentum, assembly GCA_033239045.1. Taxonomy (NCBI): domain Eukaryota; kingdom Viridiplantae; phylum Streptophyta; class Magnoliopsida; order Caryophyllales; family Polygonaceae; genus Fagopyrum; species Fagopyrum esculentum. Next base: position 377,398 of record BSUD01000375.1, read on the forward strand.
GCCGGAGCTACAAATCCTCTCCCTCTCTCGGAATAATCTCACTGGCTCTATTTCGTCTTCCATTTTCGTCAGTGATTCTCTCAGACTTGTTTATTTGGGGTTCAATTCTTTCTCCGACATTGTGAAACCACCAGACGCGACGTCCTTGGATAAGAGATTGGAGGTCTTGGAGCTCCAAGAAAATCTCATACACGGTGATTTTCCTTCCTGGCTGACTCGCATTTCCAGCTTGAGGGTTCTAGACCTCTCTGGAAACTTGCTGGTAGGTTCCTTGCCTAGTGAGATTGGGGATCTGTCGAAGTTGGAGGAGCTGAGTGTGGCAAACAACTCATTAACTGGCTTGGTTCCCGTGGAGACAGGGAAATGTAGTTTGTTGCAAGTTCTTAATCTTGCAGGGAATAGCTTTTCAGGAATGAATATTAGTGTTTTAGAAGGACTGAGAAGCTTGAGGGTTTTGTCTATTGGGAGGAACAAGCTTTCCGGATCGATTGAAACAAGCTTGAGAACCCTTCACAGTTTGGAACTGTTGGATCTGAGTGAGAATGAATTGTCTGGACCTGTGCAAGAAGAGTTGCTTGGGCTTGGCAATTTGACAACTCTGAATTTAAGTCACAACAATTTTTCTGGTTCAGTTGCAGCGATCATTGGAAATTTGAAGAGCTTGATGGTGTTGAATCTGAGCAACAGTGGTCTTTCAGGTTCAATCCCAACCACCATTGGGAGCTTGATGAAGCTTCAGTTCCTGGATTTGAGCATGCTGAATCTTTCCGGAGAAATACCCGCTGAGTTACTCGGGTTGCCCAATTTGGTGGTTGTAGCTTTGCAAAAGAACAGGCTGCATGGCGGTATTCCTGAAGGTTTAAGCAGCTTGGTAACTCTCCAGAGCTTAAACATCAGCGATAACGCCTTTTCAGGTAAGATTCCAACAACACTTGGGTTCCTTGAGTCCCTGAACATCCTCTCAATGTCGGGTAATCGGGTTTCGGGGTTGATTCCAGCGGAGATGGGTAATTGTTCCGAGCTTCAAGTGCTTGAACTCCGTTCAAACAACTTGTCTGGTCACATTCCTGATTCGTTCTCCCAGTTGTCTCATCTAAGGCAACTTGATCTAGGGGAAAATGAATTAATTGGTGAAATCCCAGTGGAGATGTCTTTATTGTCCTCATTAAGTTATTTGCTATTAGATTCGAATCGTTTAACAGGCTCTATTCCGGCTTCATTCTCAAAGCTATCAAACCTGACAGTGCTGAATCTCTCCTCAAACAGTTTGTCTGGACAGATCCCGGAGTCTATCTCTTCAATTCCAGGCTTGAAATACTTGAATTTATCAAGCAATAACCTTGATGGTGAGATACCAAAAAAATTGGGAACCCATTTCACTGATCCACGGGTTTTTACAAGGAATAGAAATCTGTGTGGAAAGCCACTTGGGAAAGAGTGTGCTGCTGTTAGAAAGAGAAGAAGGAAGAAGCTGATGCTGGTTATTGGATTGTCAGTGGCTGGGCTACTCCTTTTGATTCTGTGTTGTTGTGGCTACATTATAAGTGTTCTACAATGGCGCAAGAGGCTCAAAGCCAAGCCAAACGGTGAGAAAAGGCCAAGCCCAACTCGAAGAAGCTCGGGAGAGGAGAGGAGCAGCAGGAGCAATGGTACTGAAAGCAACAATGGAGGGCCAAAGCTTGTGTTGTTCAACAACAAGATAGCCTTATCTGAAGCGTTGGAAGCAACAAGGCAATTTGACGAGGAAAATGTGCTCAGCAGGGGAAAGTATGGGCTTGTCTTCAAGGCTTTGTTTCCTGATGGAATGGTGCTTGCTATTCGTCGCCTCCCTGAAGGGTTACTTGACAACCGAGCCTTTAAGAAGGAGGCTGAGGCTCTAGGTAAGGTCAGGCACCGAAATCTGACCGTCTTACGTGGCTTCTATGCTGGTCCTCCTGATGTTAGGCTGCTGGTATATGACTATATGCCAAATGGTAATCTAGCCACACTCCTCCAAGAGGCGTCTCACCATGACGGGCATGTACTTAATTGGCCAATGCGTCATCTCATAGCCCTTGGAATTGCTCGTGGGCTAGGCTTCTTGCACTCTGTGGTAATGGTTCATGGTGATTTGAAGCCACAGAATGTGCTGTTTGATGCTGATTTTGAAGCTCATTTGTCTGAGTTTGGGTTGGAAAGACTAACAAAAGGGACACCAGCAGCAGAAGCGTCTTCTTCGGTGTCCACCCCAGTTGGGACAGTAGGTTATGTCTCCCCTGAGGCTACACTGAGTGGGCAGGCAACAAAGGAATCAGATGTTTATAGCTTTGGAATTGTGTTGCTGGAGATATTGACAGGGAAGAAGCCAATGATGTTTGATCAAGGAGATGAAGATATTGTCAAGTGGGTGAAGAAGCAACTCCAAAGAGGCCAAATTGCTGAATTACTTGATCCAGGTTTGATTGAGCTTGACTCAGAGTCAGCCGAATGGGAGGAGTTCTTGCTGGGGATAAAAGTTGGTCTTCTTTGCACAACACCAGACCCACTTGAGAGACCATCAATGAGTGATGTTGTGTTCATGCTTGAAGGGTGTCGAGTTGGCCCGGATCTCCCTTCATCCGCGGACCCAACTTCGCTTCCTTCCCCTGCCGGGTAAGTACTATATTCTCTCAACAAATTCAATTCAGTTATTGTAATTCAATTGTCAATGAAACAACCCTGTTTTGCTCATCAAGCTTTGGAAGCATGTTTTTGTCTTCCCTGTTCATTTGTGCTTTTAGGCTTTTCAAATTTCCTTTTGCCGAAAATGGCTGAGCAAAGCACGCCATTCAACTCAAAAAGGTAGTTAAAGCTTAAAAAACCAAGAATGCAAAGTAGAAAGTGTGCCAGGCCTAATTAACAATATAAAAAGGTTACAAGTTAACCTTTTGATCTCACTGGATAGCATGTTACCTATCTTTGGGGTAAAAAATGTGGTATTATACAGAAATCATGTTGCAATAAGGGGAAGGAAGAGGCAACATGTGGGGTTCATTTTTATATTTGTATATCATTACAGCAAAGTGCCAAAGACCCTTTGCTTAAATTAAGGACAATCTGACGGCAGTAGAGGATTATAATCAATTTATATATTTGTTCATTTAAAAATATGGATGATCTAATACTCCATAGTTGATTATCAGGCATGCTTTTGAAAGTTAAATTGATTAAGGATAATGAATAATCAAAGCACTAAGTTAAAGCCTGAAAAAAGACAGGAATTTATAAAAAAAACAACCAGATTTGCAAATGTTGGGGGTCAAAAGTGTGTCCGGGATTCAATGAACGTAAACGAGGGAAAAGCTCTCAACTTTTGTATACCTTTCTTTGAAATTCTTTTACACGATGGGTAGTTGGGTGGGTCCAGCCGCATGCTCCCAAACCCTATAAATAATATAATTTCCCTCCAAATTATGAAAGTAAGAGAGAGGCCTACACAGGAAAATAGCCGTTAATGAAGAGGGAGGTACAGTATGACTATAGGATTGTGACAATCTGATATTGCAGTCAAAGCCCGTGAAAGGTACACAGGGCTTCCCTGAAATGGGTCCCGCAAGTTTTGTCGTCAATCCTTCATCGGATTCTGTGCATAAGCTCAAAATAATATGTTAATTTACAGGCACGTGCAGTCTATAAAAGGCCTCTGATTTTGGCCTGCGACCTGCACTCCTTCCTTACAGTCATCTTTGCTAAAAGCTCAGTTCATGATCAACAATGCAAAAAAGACCCACAATAAATAAATGAGCAAAGAATACTATGCAATGAGCAAAAACTCATGCCAACTTTTATCATTTTCACTAATCAATGTTTATGGAAGAGCTTCAGCATATCCAAGAAATGTAGGATTAGCGCAGACTCTAGAGAGTATAGTTCATACTGAATTTCCGAGAAGAAGTGTCGGTATGATTATACAGCGTCGAATTATTTAGCATTTAGGAAATACTTCATCTGGTGCTGGGAAGGAAGCTTCCTGTTTTTCCAATCCTTTTTCTCCTGGGGAACGTGAAAGAGCGACGGCCTTTTGTATCCGTAGACAGGAGGCCAATAAGCCGAGCCATGGAGGGGCAACCTCAATCTGCTCTGGACTGGCCAGCACGTGAAGAGAGAATGATGCCAACTATCAATCCGTATAGAGCAAGAGCTTCAGCAAAAATGAGGATAAGGATCATCCCGACGAAAAGCTTTGGCTGTTGTGCATTGGCCCTAGAAGGATTAATGAGATAGTACTATTAACAAGATTGGACCCCAAGAAATATGTCCAACAAGGGATCATTGCAGTGTATATTTTATCATTTTTATGATAAGTTGATAACAAAGCATGGAATATATACCCATCCACCATCCACGTACAACAAGTAGAATGACAGTGTAACATGCAAATGATGAAAAAACAATATTCTCCATCTCCGTGCATTAAGTTCTTAATCTTTTGGATTTTGGATAGCCTACACTGCCTAACAAATACTAAAGATTCGACCATTTATAGCCATGGACATAAAGAAAAATAGGACTAGAAGTGAGACCCTAACAGAAATAACGAGCTCAAACTACAATCAGAACAAAATGCAAATGTGAGCCAATCTATGCCAAATCAACATGGCTGTATGCATCATCGTCTTGAGAGAAATTCAGGTTTCGCACACCTGTATGGGTGCATCATGCTTGGAAATAAACACCGAAAGAAGTGAAAGTAAAACACACAAAAGACCCAACAATCTCAAACTACAATCACAACAAAATGCAATCGTGAGCCAACAATCTATGCCAAATTAACATGGCTATATCAATCATCATAATTGAGTGAAATTCAGACTGCACACATTCGTATGTGTTAGAAGCTCGGCACATAAGAGCATCAACACATCAACCTTAATACACTAGGCTACTTATTTGTTTATAGTTTATGTCCAAACGTTCCTTCACACCGTTTATTGTAGCAGCATATGATACAAATGCACACATAAATCCACATTGATTGTATCCAAGTCCCCCTAGAAAAACACATGTCAACACTAGTACAATACCCACTTCTTGAAGCAAATTTTGCTCTAGACACATTCCTCGAAGCAGCTTCACATTCAAATCCATGTTATCATCAATGGAAATGCAGTTTACCATAGAATACAGATAGGTGTTTGAACTTTGCAAGACTGCCAACAAAAATGTACGATTTCACGAGGCAAAAAATCACAGCATCTAGCTTTGGAAAATAGAAATCCAATTCAATCCAACAAGCACCATCATATACTCAATTTCTTAGTAAATTAGATATCAGAATGGTGGACTGCATATGCAAGGAGACATACTCATGTAGTGAAAAGTTAGCGGATGATGTTGAGGTAAAAGACAGTTTCAAATATAGTCCACATAGACATAAAGGATTTTAATCAAAGCATAACAATTAACAAGAACGATCGAGACGGACCTGACACCAGCATCACCGACGATTCCGATGGCCATGCCAGCAGAAAGACCAGCAAGACCACAAGCGAGACCGGAGGAGAGATGTGCATAACCATCAAAGAGGTAGTAACCTTTGGCCTTAGGATTAATGCCAGTACTGATAATAACAGCAATGATCAGACCATAAATACCTAAGACACCAGCCATAACCACAGGAACAATTGATTTCATCACCAGCTCCGGTCTCATTACACCCATCGACGCCACTCCAACGCCGCTCTTGGCCGTCCCGTACGCTGCCCCCATACCTGGAACAATAACAAAGAAAAAAATAAATAAACTGGAATCCTTATTCTCAAATTCAAGAAAATTGCAGCCAGCAGATGAAGGAAATAGGTAAGGAATTGGGGATTTACAGGAGAAGACGAGGGCCGCAGCTGCGCCGAGAAAACCGAAAAACGGTGCAGTTTCATCTCCGTTGAATCTTGGAGCCATTTCTGTTTTTTCTTTTGCAGACAAATCGATCAGAGCTGAATCTTCCTTAGATCCTGATCGGCAACTGTCTCCAATCTTGTTTGATCATCTTCATTCCAGAAAAAGCAAACACGAAAAATCCTTCGATCATCCGACCCGGTCTTGCGATGATGGGCCAAGTATCTTATTCACAGCCCATTTTACATACCCACGAACCGGTCTGGCCCATGAATTTTGCAGTTTTACCGGTCATCATCAATTCATCACCATCTGACCAAACTTTGAACAAAATAATGCCCCTCAACCCGGAAACGCGAAATTGCACTGCTCCCTGAAACGAGATCTGAAATCAAGCCCTCAAATCACAAACCCGATTTCAGCCTTTCCTTCCGAAAAGAGGTCACCACCTGAAGCCGGTTGAAGCGCCACCGCAGATGGGAAGTGAAAACAGAAGAGGCTACTTATGGGCGATCGCAGCTGGATTCTTCGCAGCAATGGCTGCCATCTCTGCCAAGTTCGTTTCTTCTCAGGTAGTTCTAGTTACTTACTAATTTAAAATTGCTTCACTTTCTTTTTATCTCGGTGTAAAAAATAGGGTTTCGTATATGAGATCGTTTGAGCGAGGTCTGCTGGCATAGTACATGCTCATTTATCGTCCCACGTTGAATGAATGTGGTGAAAGAGGATGAACAGGCTCTACTCTGGTTGGAAGTGGTTTTGGTTCACTTTTGATCCAGTAGAATTTACCCAAACAATGTCAGGCTCTTCCTGCGAAGAATTTCTTGAGAGGAGGTCTCGAATCAGTGGGAGTGTGGGGGTGGAAATTCGCTTAAATGCGTACGGTGGTTCATTGCGGAAGGAATTTGTCAATTATGAGGGCGTTCTCATCCATGCCACCTGCTCAGACTGGAAGATGAATTTGTCTATAACTCCACGAGTAGGTCGTTGGAGACGGCTGTTTTGGATGACCTTAATATAACTCCATATGGTAGCACATGATGCATCACTTTCACCCAACTACATATTGGCTTCACCAAACTACATGCCATCGACCCCTCCTCACTAAGAATGACACAAAATCCCTGTTTGAGAAATACATCTGAGTTAAACACTCATACAGTTGGGCAACGTACGACTCCAAACCCCGTTTCATTTGATGGCATTTTTAAGGATAGAGTTTGGACTATGCAAATGTGTTCTAAGTTGGATGTAGAGGAATGCCACCATGATGACAAAATGACTAGTAACCTGGACCATTTTGTATTGGCAACATTCATCCACATCCACAGCTTAGCAGACGTGTATAGTCCCTTAAAAACGTCGTCTCATGTCCCATTGACACGTCCAACTTCATATGCCTCCTTGTAACTCAGCGTCCTTTTCAATTTATGGGAGTTTGTCAGCTGGTCCTTCTTCCTCTATGTCCTTATCCCTTAGTTTGAGAGGTGTCAATGTCATGTAGTTTGGTGAAGCTGGGGAGAGGTGTCAATGTCATGTAGTTTGGTGAAGCTGGGGTTAGTTGGGTGAAATTGTGGTACACTATGTTCAACCTCAATCTCCTCAAGAAGTAGAAACATGTATTGTTCCCAGTTTCGGTCTTTCTGGTTCTCTTCAACTGTATCTTTATAGTCGACAAATTCACCTTCCAAGCATGAGGATATGGCATGGATGTGAGCAGCATGGTATAAGTGTGATTGAGTACTCTTTCCATTGGTTCAAATCAAGATCGACATATTGGTTGAAGGGAGTAGCAAAAAATTCTGATCTGATGGAATGATTTTTTAAGTTACTCAGATGTGAGTATCTTTTTCATCTTCAGTAGTGTTTGAACAGTTAAACTAGCTACCGAGGCTGTTTAGTTGCAATTCACGTTCTTTTGGTTATTCCGTGACTTCTGTCTTAGAAAAAGCGGTGTTAAGAGAGTGAAATCGCACAAACACGTAGATGCACACAAGAACACAAACCAATCTTGGGGAAAACAAGGGATTCAAAGGATCTCCCAAGGCCTAAATTTCACTAAATCACCATGTGAAGCAACTTCTCTGCAGAAGCCAACAGCCTACCAAAATACAATTAACTGGATAATAAGATTGAGGGCCTAATGCCCTTATAATAACTCAAACCAAGTCTCAGGTCACCTACAACTCCTACAAGTGACTTTAACAAAATCCCCTCACACCATAATTTATATTCTGGCTTTTTCTATCATATATTTCTCTCATCTAGAGTGTTCATGATGATGCGCATAAGAAAGGGTGTCCCATCCATGCCAAATTCTCAGACTCGGAAGATGAAATTGTCAAGTATGAGGAGACTGCTGATTTGCTGGCGAGTCATAACTTTGAGGAGGGTTATAAATCTCAAGGAAGACCCAAATTGGGACAGTACATGTTTCCACTTCTGAGTAAATTGAGATCACATATAATGTAGCTGGATAAAACTCATTCGTCATTTGCGACTTCAATCTCCTCAAGAGGTGGAACCATGTGTTGTTCCATGTTTTGGTCTTCCTCAGGATCTTCTTCCTCAAAATTATGTCTCTCTTTAGGGTTATGGTTATTATACTCATCCAAATCAAGTGTCTCCTTATAGTTGACAAGTTCATCTTCTGAGTCCAAGGGTATCTGAAATTCGACCACAGAGGGCTTATGTATTAATATGTGAGCGAGATTATGGTTGAAGAGAGTAACAAGAGTATCTGATCCGATTCATTTTTTTAGATACTCAGGCGTGAGGTATATCTTTGTCCATCTGCATTCATCAAGTATTTGAACAATTATTTAAGCTACTGAGGTTGGTCAGTTGCAATTCACTTGATTTGGTTTATTCTTTCTTACAGTATTTCATTAATTCGAACAATCTAAACATTGCAAAATGTTTAAGTATATCTTTGTCTATTTTACAGTAATTCATAAAATTGTGGTCATTCTCTGGGTAGTTTGAAGGGACTGAAATTGAGCTAGACCTTGTCATGGCTATGGGTGTGCATATTCAAGTTGGAACCATCTTGCATTTTAGATAAGTCTCTGAACACTTCTGCCATGTAAGATTTTGTTTGTTTCAGTGTCCAACACTTAAATATCTCCCTATATTAGCTTTCGGGCGTGTGGGACTCAAAACATAGGGGTCATCACCTACTAATGCTAGTGGCAGGGGAAAATCAGTGACTCTTCCAATATTGTTTCATGACACACGTGAGGTCAGTTTCGTTATTCTACTTTAATGTTAACCGACATTTCTTTATTTTCAGCTTATTAAGTACAGCCTGGTTGTTGTTTGCAACATAACAATGTGGGCATGCTACACCAACAGCCTTAGAGCCCTGTCTTCATTGCAAGCAACAGTGACAAACTTTGCTACCAATTTTCTCTCTTCAGGTTTAGCGGGATTCTTTCTGTTCGAAGAAAGGTTATCGCTCAAGGTAACTTTGCTGTCAAAATTTATAACGCTCAATTTGGTCCCCACCCTTGGGCCATAGCCTTTTGAAATCTTAAGTAGCAGAAAGTTTATTGAACCCTTTGTAGTGATAAATTCTGACTGATCAATGTTCAGATAGTTTTAGATCGTCTACTACCATTGATTTCAATGCGGATCTCAGTGGTTTGCAGGTGCCCTGCTCATCGTGAGTGGAGTCTTTATAATTAGCAAATCCAGCATAGAGAAGAAGCAAAGGTCTGATTAGAGCTTTGCAACCTGTTCCTTGTTAAATGATAATCCTAAAGCGACAAATTTCATTGCAAGTTGCAACACACCCCGATCGCACGTCCTCGGATACCGTGCAGTCTCACCAATTCGAGGGCATTGTTGTTGCATCATCTGGCATTTGATGTCCGGGGCTTATACTGTTATCTTCTTAGCAATTGTTATTTTGCTGTAATTGTTTCCACTTGCCAAATATCACTTCCTGCATATCTGTTATAGTAGAAAATACTTTTCATAAAAAGTTTAGGTGTTCTTTCCAATTCATACATTTACCAATCCACAATTCTTCTGTGTATGACTTGATTAACTTCCATTTTTTTTAACCAAG